>CAJNIZ010047546.1:9746-30836 GCA_905231905.1 Symbiodinium pilosum | reverse complement strand
GTCCAAAGCCATAACAACTTACAACGCCGGAAACTCAGAAGGGCTTAGGGGTTAAGGGAGGTTGAATTCTCTGGAAACCCTAAACCTCTAAACCCTAAACCCCAAACCCCTACATCCTAAACCCCTCAACCCTAAACTCCAAAAAGGGCCTTTTTGCAAAACAAAACCCAAACTCCTGATGACAGTCACTGAGGTATCCGTGCATCCCAGAGGCCATGGCTGTTGCTAATGACGATGAGTGGGACGACGAGACCTATGCCCGACAGCAGGCTGACGAAGAGTTTGGGTGAACTTGTAATTTATGGGACTTCGGGAAATATGGGTATAATATGGGCTAGTCTAAACTCCTTAAAGGAGGTTATCTAGGAATTATGTAGGGATCCCGTTATAGGTTTAAGGGGATACTACGAGGTTAGACTATGGCTCATATAGGGATATATAGGGATAATGGACGAGAACATGAAAACTACTATTTACTGTTCAGGGCTTAGGGACAAGATCATGGATAGCTTACCACGTTCAAGCCTGCTTTTGATCATGGATGCTGCACACGTGTCTGCGCCTAGCACGCTGCACAAAGGTTGCAACCCAAGTCTGCTGGCTTGCAAGTAACCCCAATATACTATAGTAGTTTCCATTTTCTTTTCCATCATCTCTATATAGCCCGAATATACTATAGCAGTTTCCATTTTCTTTTCCATTATCCCTATACAGCCCGAATATACTATAGTAGTATCCATTTTCTTTTCCATTATCCCTATATAGCCCCGATATACTATTTCTGGGCGCTTCCGGTAGAAATGCCTCCAAGTTCCGCTTAAACCTTGGCGTGTTTCAATATGCACATTTTTTTTGGAACGCGGTGATGCTTGCAGGAGCATTTGGAGCACTTCTACGAAGAAGTCTTCCTGGAGTTAGCCAAATTTGGCGAGGCCCACATGATGTTTCCCCATGTGTGCCTGCAATGCTGGCCTTAGTTGTGCAACATTGTCGGATGAGGGTTCCACTGCCGGGGCTTGTGGATCATGAGCTGATAGGTTGGGTCATTCCCCCACCCAGTAACTGTCCTTAAAGGGGGCCTTAGTAAGGGGCTATTATCATTCCTAGTACCCCTTGTGTTAACAGTTGCTGTAAAGGGAATAACCCAACTTATAGGGTCTGAAGCGAAGGCATCAACTGGCCTTAGCCCCGATGCATGTGGGTCAAGAGGCCAGGCATTCAACCCAGAAGGCAACCAGTCAAGCATGGGCATGATAAGTCCGCTTGTACTGGTCGTTGAATGCACACAGACCTTTTGCAGGCGTTTTTTTGAAAGGACGAATCTGTAGCTTGACACTTCATGTTTCTAGCTACATCTTGTGGATATCTGAAGCCGGAGTCTGTGAAGATTACCAGATGCGTCAGTAAACCCTAAACGTCTAAACCCTAAATATTAAGCCTCAGAACCCTAAACCTTAATTCAATCCCCCACACCCTAATAATATCTCAACCTCCAAAATGTTTGACTCCCCAGCCTCAAACCCCAAAACAACGTCCTAAGCGCTCGCTCCTCGCCGCCCGGGCTGAAGTGACAACGGGTGCATTCTGGGAAGTGCCCAGCGGCCGCCAGCTCAGCAGAAACTGGCACCATAGACCATATCAACTATAGTCCAAGCTGATGGAAGGTGGTTTTATGGGGGATTAATTGGGGGAGTAGCATAGGGGTTATTAAGGGGTATTCGGGGGAAACCAGGAGTTTAGATTCTAGCTCATATCTGGGTTAATTACGGGTCCTTTGCAAAATTGTTATGATCTATTGGTGTCTGTATTTGTGGCCCCCTACTTGTGAAAACCACCATATGCACTGGACGTGGTTTAGACTATGCGGGTAAGAGGGGTGACCCTTCATTCCACTAAAAGCTCTACTCACTCCAAAACCTAAACCCTAAACCTCAAACCCCCAACCCTAAACCCTAAACCCTACATAGTAGTTTCCATTTTCTTTTCCATTATCCCAGTATAACCCCAATACAACCCCAATATAACCTTATCATATTCCCTAAAGCCACTTTTCCCCAAACCTTTCCCCTAAACCCTAAACCCCAAACCCCAAACCCTAAACCCTAAACCCCAAACCCAAAACCCAAAACCGTAAACCCTAAACCCTAAACCCAAAACCCCAAACCCCAAACCCTAAACCCCAAACCCTAAACCCTTTCCCCTAAACCGACAGCTCAGGCCTCGGCGCCATGGGTGGAGAGGTCGAGTACCGAGGGCAGCTCAGTGCTTGGCTCCTTGGGCATGGTCCAGTTGGGATTTTATAGGGGTTATATAGGGATAATAGGGTTTAGGGTTTAGGGTTGAAGGGTTTAGGGTTTAGGGTTGGAAAAGAAAATGGAAACTACTATATTATAGGGTTGTATAGGGATATATCGGGATATATTAGGATATATAGGGCTACATGAGCTATAGTCTCAATTCCTTAAGGGGTCATATGGGGTTTAGGGTTTAGGATTTTGGGTTTTGGGTTTAGGGTCTAAGCTCCTCAAAGGGAGGGTTGTATAGGGGGCTTATTTAGCGGAGTGCTATAGGGGTTGAAAAGGGGGATACTAGGAGTTTAGACTATAGCTCACAGCTACCTGTAGCTGCTTAGCCATATATTTATATCGAAATGATATTGCCCTGCTAATAATGGAGTACGAGCCGGGAAAGACAATGGAAAATGAAACGGAAACTGGAGTTATACTTGGTGGTTTCTAGGGGTTAGAGTATATGAGTGAATGGCGCCAAAAGCTACTGTGAATATCAGGGTTAGGGAGGGACCATTAAGGGTGCAAGGTTTCTGTAGATCAGTCTAGTCCGAACCCGCGTCCATTAATTATTTGGGAAGTATTGACCTTAGCTCATATAGGGATAGAGAATGGCTTATTCTGGAGTTCATGTAGGGGTAATACGGAGGATATGCCTGGAGTATTATCCCAATAGTGGAGAATCAAATGGACCAGAACATGCAAATAGGGGCCCCAATATTGATCCCAATATGCAGTTATCCTTGTGGCCCCAAGTTTTCGTAAAAGCTCCGAAGCCCTAGACCCTACACCCTAAACCCCCATTTGGGATAAGGGCAAGCTCGTTCTGCTCGAAATGGAAGGAGCGCCAAGACACCCAGCTAATGAAGACCCCCAAAAATACAGTAGGTATATTAAGGCCCTGTTATAATTCCATCTTGAAGGGCTGTTACTGTAGAAGGGATTTACCTACAAACCCTTTCGACAAATGCCCTGCACTTCGATACTGGCACAACACAGGGAAGAATCTGTAGCACAGGGACCGCCGAGGTCGCGTTTGGAGGATTACAGAGCTGTATCGCAAGTCTGCTCATTTGAGTACCTTTCTTTCAATGTAAAGCTGTTCTGGAGGAATGCCCAGTCTCTGGGCACTACTGGGAGTTGAGCAGGACAAGAAGTAGCAACAACAGTGCCAGCAAGGGAGACCAGTCACAACACAAGACATGGCATGGAGTGTGCTAGCCGCAAGCGTCAAACCTGTTCTGAGCTCAGTAAAAGCGATGATAGATACACACAGATGTCAGGCAATTTCTTCCTACGACTTGGGTTAGGGTAGTAGACCGGAGCTTCCAAAAGTTTGTCACACGAATTGTACGTAAAAGTGGAGAAGCAGCGGGCCCCTGGGTGTTGGAACCACCGATGTAGTGTCCAAGGAACATAGGATATTCGGCTGTCCTCTCCTTTACGTGACTAGCTCGCCGGTTGTGTTGTGCTGACCTGAACCATGCATCTCTTGACATCTCTTGTCGTCCTGGGTGAACGCTGCAGGCTGCAGAAGAAGAAGAGCGGAACGTCGGCATTCAGGATGCGAGAGTCGCTAACTCAGACGGACATGAGATCAGCCAAGAGTATTCCCTTACCTTTCGAGGAACTCAGTAGTGCGTTGTCAACTCAAGATGAGCTTCAGCATCGAGGTACAATAAGCGCTACTTCACCCTGGATTTCGACACGACACTTGTCTGCGCCCATCCGATCTACGGCAGGTCCTGTACGGGTCAAGGCCCTAGGCCCCAAGCCTCACCATGCTTCGGGGCACCATCACCAAGGCACACATTCTTCTATGCCCACTCTGAGGGCAGTAGCAAGGCCACTGGCAGAGCAGATCAGCAGCATCAGTGCAGCATCCTTACTTTGATGGAATAGATATCTGTTGGTTCTTCGAGAAGGTACATCATGAATACTCCTACTTACTTCGTCTCACAAGATTTGCTATGCAGTTTGAATAAAAGTTGTTTGCATGTGCAGGTTTCGGCAGTAACGCCGTTCGCCGATATAGTGGATGTGCGGATGCCTGAGGCGCAGAAGTCGGGCCAGTGCTTTCTTGTTTCAGATGTGGTCAAGAAGATCGTTGTTGGCTATCCTGCGGAACAGGCTGACTTGAAAGGAGACAACATCTCCGAGTTCAGCAAAGGCAGTAAGCGTCATCTCCTCAGAATGTTGATCAGCTGGGTTTCGAACGCTTGCTCCCAGCAGCTGGGTTTGGAGCTTGAGAATCCAAAGCTGAAGGCTCCTTCCTCCAGCGAACTACGAGCTTCCTCAAAGCCGCAAAGGAGGCAGAGGACACGACGCTGGCCTGGTGTTGCTACAGACCTTGCAGTGTTCGCAGCACTCCACTTGGATCCGGTACCGCAAGAGAGCTTGATTTCAAGATGCATATTTCTCTCATGAAGGAGAATCCTTGAACACAGCGACCTCGCGTAAAGACGAGACTAACTTTAGGCAGTCGTGAAAGGTCTGATGCTGCTGTGCCTCACGTTTGATCTTGGAGGAGCAGCATATGCTTATGGTCATGACCCGCCCGGCCAAGACCATGGAGCTTGTGCCAGGGGCCCAGATGGACCACAGGACCTCTAGATTTGGATCTGAAGAGGGCTTTGTGTTTGTAAATGTTTGGTTTAGACCTCGCAGTAGTAGGCGCAACATGAGTAGCAGCTCAATCATTGCGACATGCAAGCGTGGCAATGGTGGGCAATGGAGCAGCAGCAGAAGGAGTAGAAGGAGTAGAAAGCAAAAGCCGGAGCAGATGACCTCAGCACAACTATGACTTCCATGACAGCCTCCCGCCCGTTGCAACACTCCTCCTTCTCTTACTCCTGCTGGCGCTGCTACTGGTACATGACTTGAATTCTGTGTGTTATGCTGAGAGCAATGTTGAAAACATCGGCTCAGGTGCTCCTCTGCGACCGAGGCGTCGACCTGGTTCGAGGCCGGTGGGTCTGCTAGTTTTCGCAGCAGCAGTCGAAGCAGGTCATGTGATCCCTACATAAACTCAGTTTCAATTTCATTTTCCCCTATATAATCCCATACATAGCCCCCTTTTAGGAGTTTAGACTGTATCTCATTTGAGAACGGCAGCTCCATACGCGAGGCCCTTAAGACGGCCATTTCTATGGACAGGGAGGCCATTGAGGCATCTTCCCGAACTTGAATTCAGGTACCATACTACTATGGGTATACAGGGTTTAGGGATTCAGGGTTTAGGGTTCTCCTGAAGGGTGGAGAGTTGGCGGTTTCCCAAAATTTGGTGTACCCTAAATTCAGGGGTCCCTATAAGAAGGATTATAGTATTTTTGGGATCTCTCCTGCAGTCCCTCTATTTAGGGAAATTGCCAGCCCTGCTGACCAGCAGTGCTGCTGTGCATCCAAGCATTGCCATGTTCAGATGTACTAGAGCCTAAACCTTCAGTACTGCCCCCCCCAGTAACAGCTGGATAATAATTATAATATGGATATATATAGCCCTTAATAGGGCCCCTAATATAGACTGTTACTGGGGGGGGGGGCAGTACCCAATCTAAACTCCTGATACAGGGGACTGGTACTGGGGGTATGAAGGGGATACCAGGAGTTTAGACTACAGCTTAGATAGTAAGGAATTCAGTTGGCGCGGTGAAGCAGCATTCCTGGTGCCCGCTCATCCAGACAATCTCTGACAGCGCCTGATTGCAAATGACACCTGAACCCTAAACCCTTGGCAGTCGGAAAAAGGCCCGATAAGAAAAACCCTAAAGCCTGAACCCTTAATGGTAGTTTTCTTTTCCATTCTCCCAGTATACCTATATATCACAAAGAACTAGGCGACCTCTATTCCTGGGACCCTGATGTCTAAGCATGAGGCAAGGAGACATCCTGGTAAACTGCACCTTGTAATCTTGGCAATGTTCTGCCACAAGCTCTGTGAGCCTTGCAGATTTCCTTGCTATATTGTTAAAAAAAGTCTTCATATTCTAATATTTTCTGTTATTACTATAATCACTCTCATTAAGACTATTATTAAGACGCGTATTTCCTCCTGATCGGATTCTCTGAATCAAGGCACCGTTTGCAGGTGCAGCTTTGAAGACCCTCTGCTGGGCTGCTATTCAGATCTATTAAGGAACTGTGTTAAATTACTACAATTAGCCCCATGTGTACTATATACCCGTACTATGGTAACGCAAATTCATTTCCGTAACAGCAACCCACTTTGTCTGCGTGCGTGTCTTTTTTTAATACTCACGAAAACGACAGGACCTCTGTAAGGACCTTCCAAGTGAGTCTAGACTTTGGCGTACAGTCTTGAGTCTTGTGTCCTACCTCAACCCTTAAACCCTAAAGCCTAAACCTTAAAGCCGGAACACCAAACCCCAAATAAACCCCAAACCCTTAACCTTACAACACCCTCAACCCCAAGCCTTACCTCCTCAACTCAACATCTGCAGGCCGGGCATACCACTGCCAGTACCTCTGAGGGCGAGGAGAAGCCACCCCCAGGCGAGTTGGGTGGGTGAGTTTTCAGGTATGGAGGCTTCCATGAAATTGGGGTCCCCCCCCCCTTTTTATTGCAAACCCTCGTATAAGTTAGATCCCTCAACCCCCCCCCCCTAAGCGTGACCACAAGGAACAACGGTGATTATCTCCGGGTCCCTATACATTTCTATCAAGCACCACTTGTGAGTGGGGGTGAGTATGACGAAAGTTGATAGGTTATTATTAGGAAGCGCAGTGAGTCATAGTTTAGTTTGTTGTCAGCAGATTGCCTGTATTGGTAGTTCGCAGTACTGTGAGCACTGTTCATATTCTCAATAACACTATGGAAACACTGGTAACAGTAATTTTGACTGTTTTTTTCGGCTTGAGGGTTGACGGCTCAAGGTCTGTGATTTTTGAGGCTTTGGGTTGGGGATTGGGGCTGTCGGATTGGATTGGATTTCTAGGCCCTTTCATGGCTTCAGCGATTTGTCGGCCTTGGGTCAGCATCCTGAATGAGAAGCTGGAATCTGCGGAAGCGGTAATGAAAGTAGACATGTGGCTATGCAGGCTACAAAACCCTGAAAGGGTTGTTAAGCTACTCATGCTCAAAAACTCCGTGGCACTTTGGGATAATGAAGACCTTCCCAAGTTTTTGTATGAGGGAGCCTACTCGTAAATAGTTTTGGCACCCAAACCCCACACCCTAAACCTGAGGCCCTGAACTCCAGACCTAAAAGAAGCCTCGGCAGCTCCGCCCCTACGCGGTGGATACCCGACTCCTGAGGCGGCAAGAGGCCTGCAGTTGCAAGTGATGGGTTGTCAAGGGTTAGATCGGGATTATGTAGGGTTGTATTATGGTTAGGGTTTACATGGCTTATATAACATGGGCACATATTATATTGGTTTTAGGGTTTAGGGATATTGACCCAATACTGGCAGGCTTGGGCAGAGGCAAAGCGCACAAGGGTTGTCACGGCATGCTAGCGGGGCACACATCTAAGGGTCCTCAATATTATTATCGGTATTATTCTTATTATAGTTATCATTGTTATTCTTGTTATTATTATTGATAGTGCTAATACTATTTTTCTTGTGTTTTTGTTGTTCTTTCCCACACACGCAGACTCTGGCTGACGCTCTGCAGGCCAGTTCGCATTGTAACTAGGATGGAACAGTTTCCGGAAGATTGTTTCCGGTCCCTGCAGCTGTGTGGCTCAGGAGAATAAGACGGGCGTGCGTATTGAAAGCCGCCTGCGTTCCAGAGCTTCAGAGACCATCTGAAAAAACTTTGCAGCAGAGGACAAACCTGTGCTAATTCTCAAGCGATGTACGACACCTGGGATAAATCAATGCTTGGCCCTGCAAGGAGCCTTCTTGGGCTGGGTATTCCTAAAGATTTTTGTTATGAGATTGCTTAGTCTAAGCGGGAGGAGCCTGATGAAGGTTCACTGCTTCAGTGGCTCCCAAAGTCCCTAAACCCCAAACCAAACCCTTAACCCCAAGTTCCCGCAAAAACTAGGCTAGGCCACCTAGCCAGATCCTAGAACTTCTACGCTGAACTGAAACCAATCATTATTGGTATTATTCTTACTTTTATTGCTAATACTCTTATAATTGTACTGATTATCAATGAATATGTTGTTTTTGTTTCTTACTAGTATTATTGTAACTATTGAAACCCTTTGTGCCGCCCCGCGGCCGGCCATGGCTTCAAGTTTGCTTTCAGTATGAAGATGAAGAAGCGGCGTCTGGGCCCCAGGGGCTCCCCGTACTGGGTTGCTGTAAAGGAAGTTGAATGAAGTTACTATACTACGTGTAGGGTTCAGGGTTTAGGGCTAGTTACTGTGGTAAGGAAACCCTATTACCTAATATGTACCCATATTGCGGCAACTTCATTAGTTGGTCTTTAACGGCAACCCAGTGTATCTGCCTGTCGGGGCTGTTCACGCTTTGTAGAGAGTTAGCTAGGTAGGTATCAAGGGATGCTCGGTCAGAATTCACTACTATGCAACCCCGCACGTATGACGTCGTCTGCAGCAGGTCTATGCAAACGCAATTCTGCAAGCAAAGTATGTGCATGGCAGTATGAAGCCACCATACAAGAGTTGACATTGAGAAATCATTGAACTGGGGCCGCCCCAAACCTGAAACCTTTCCAGCCTAGCTTTTGCGTGTAGTGCCGCTGTCGCTGGTTTTGTCGTTGACAAGTTATGAGGCCAGCAGTGCACCCGCTTGCTCTGGATACATATGGTTTCGATGCGCGGAAAACAAGGTTGAGCTGGATCGTGGCCTGCAGTACTAGCGCCGATTCTGAGTTAGAGTGAGGGCAAGCAATTCAAGTGACATTGGTGGCTGCGGCGGTAGTGGTTGGTGGCGTTGGCGGCGGCTGTGGGTGGTAGTATCCTTCTATCCTGCGATCACCCGGCCCAGGTCGCAGCAGCTCCGTGCAGCTGCCGGCGTCATCCCCTACTGTCAATGGCTGCCTGGCTTTCATTATGCTATTGTCAAGTAGTCATTGCCAGCCATCATTATACCCTTGTTTCTGGGCCTTGTGATCGTTGGCAGAGATGTGGGGATGCACTTAAAATGTTTCAATTCTATGCGGTGCTGCTTGGGTGCTTTGTTGCCGACAGGGACTGATTTTGGGAGTGTCCCGGACCTTCAGGCACGAACCCGGCCAAAAAGCCTGTCAAGAAGCTGAAGGCCTGGTTGCAGGCAGCAGAGGATGGATTTCTTGTAGCACTCAGAAGGCTACAGTCCCCCTTAAGTAGATAGAATATGGTATATCAGGGGATCTTACTATAACATACCCAAAGCCATATTCTATTTACTTCAGGCGGATTATAAGCCCAAACCTTTCCAGCCCTAAACCCTAAATCCCAAACCAGGGTTTCCACCAAAAGGTCTACAGCCCTCGCCCCTTCCTCAAACACAGGGTTCCAAAAAAAGGGGGGGGCCCAAGATATGCCCCGAAATCCTACAATCCCCAAAAATGGTGCCCCCAATTATTGGAAATCCTCTTACTATCTCAGCCCCCCCATGCAGTTGCGAGCACTGCGGCGGCCGGCGCAGGCAGGTGCTGAACTCTGCAATGTGGCTACATGGGGGCTTCCGCAAATGAGGGATCCCATCATTGCGGGGTCCCTAAAAATGAGGCTTATAGTATTTTGCTGGGGCCCCGATTTATGGAATTTACATTTTGACGTTCAGAGTGGTGCAGTTTTGCTGCCTCTGGTTTGCTGTGCTTTAACTGCTATGCCTACTGATGGTCATCACAGTTGCGGTATCTGTCACGACTGCTAACAGAAATGGGCATATCATGCAGACTAGACTTTTGCAGAGATGTTTCCTCCCCGACATTCGCAAGGTTTTTGGGTTTTGGTTCTACTGAACCCTAAACCCTAAACCCTACCCAGTATAACTCCAATGTAACCCCAATAAGACCCTAAACCCTAAACCCTATAATCTTCCCTGAAGCCACAACCGCATGATAAGCCAGGCTGCCTCACCGTCAGCTGCTTCTGCCCAGCCTTCTGGTCCTTCTGCGGGCACCGAAAAGGTGGGCTCTCAGCACTGCCTTACAGGTTTAGGGGTTTAGGGTTTAGGGTTTAGCGTTTAGGGGTTTAGGGGTTTAGGGGTTTAGGGTTTAGGGGTTTAGGGTTTAGGGTTGGATATATAGGATTGAGGGATGTTTGAGAATCAAATGGTCTGAGGCAGCGTCAAAATGATTAGTGGTATTGCTAACATGAATATTATTGCTAGTACTCCGCTTGTTGCTACCATAGCTATTATACAAACAATAATTCATTATTACTATTCTAAATATTATTTCTATTATTGTTACCACTATTCTTATTAGACCCTAAACCCCAAGCCGTTTGGATGATGCGAGGCTGCCAGCGGCGCAGGGCCTGAAGATGCCCCCAAGAAGAGCCCGGCATCTCAAAAGCGACGGAAAGGCCAGGCCGGTAATCCTCCTTATGGGTTTAGGGCTCAGGGTTTAAAAGTTAGGGCTTCAAGTTAAGGGTTATGGGTTTAGGGCTCAGGGTGTAAAGTTTAGGGCTTAGGAATGCTTAAGGTTCAAGGTTTAGGGTTTAAAGTTTAGGGTTTAGGGATGTTTAGACTTTAATGTTTAGGGTTTAGGGTTGAAAGTTTAGGGTTTAGGGATGTTTAGGCTTAAATATGTAGGCTTTAAAGTTTAGGGCGTAGGGTTTGGGGTTTAAAGTTTAGGGTTTGGGGTTTAGGGGTCCTGGGTTGCTGTTAAGGAATTTAGCTTGGGTTACCATAATGCGTGTACATAGGATTTGGGGTTTAGATTTTAAGTCATCATCTCTAAACCCTAAATCCTAAACCCTATTATGGGTATATAGTAGATAATAGGGCTTCCTTGTTATAGAGACTTCATCTCAGTTCCTAAGTCCTAAGCAGCAACCCAGTGAGGGTAGAGCTCCCTGCAGTGGTCGACGGTCAATGCTTCAAGCAAGCTGGATCTTGAGGCAAGTATTTCTATTTTCCAGGCCATAATAGTAAGAGTAGTAATAGTCATAATAGTAATAAGAGTAGTAATCGCAATAATCCATCCTTTTTCTCCCACTACTTCGAAGCATTCTTGAACATTTGCGTAGCAACATGGTTGGTTGTCAGGGCTCATATAATCCCCTATATAATTCCTTTTATAACCCTACATAACCCCACATAGCCCTATATAATCCCCTATGTAACCCTATATAACCCCAGGGCTCACAGGGACATTGTGGCAGGCAAGAGGCGGTTGGCCGTTCGCCTGGACCCCTGCAGCACCTCACCAGAGGTACCCGCAAAGCAGGCGACCTCCGAGGGCCAGACCCAACAATCGCCCGCTCCCATGCTGGAGGACTTCTGTTCTGAAAATAAGGGGACCCCAAAATAGATCCTGAAACATTATAGTCCCTATAATGGGGACCCCCCAAAATGGTACCCCTAATTTTGGGAAACTCCCATATAGGAAAGATGGCAACAGATGTTGCAGACACCCCCAGAATTTGAAGCGTTCGAATGTTTTGTGCACAGCTCTGGGCCAAAGCCAAACCACAAAGTGCAGCCTGCAAACTTCGGGCCTAAGATGCCTGGAAGCCTAGGCATGAGGGTACGAACCACCTGACTTGTTCAAGGTATTGAGCAGATTTTTTGGGCACGCACACCTTCATTTTGGAGAACAGCCAGAGTGTTTTCAAGTTGCATCTGCGTACTTTACAGAACTCTGTAGTATTCTGCAGATAATTTAGGCATACCTTTCCACCTGACGCAGGGGGAACATTTTTTCAAAAGCACTGGCATGTCTCCAGCACTAGACTAAATGCCCGCAGCACGGCGCTGCCAGCATGTTGCTGACATTGCGCTGCCACTTGTTTTACTGCTAGTCTCCCATAATGCAGCCAACGTGGTAATAGCAGCGATGTGTGATGCTTTGCAAGTAGCATGCTTTCAGCATGTCACGGGCGAATTGTTTGGCTTCAGGCAGCGGCCACTGTCTGCTACATCAAGCTAAGATTTACATCTTAGAGGTGCGCAGCTTCTTGTGAAAGTGGGTCTGGAAGTAACGCTGACATATGGGGAGAGTTGTACTTATGTGATTGATGCACGGATATAGAAGGACCTGCAACTACCAAAGAAGCCCAAAGCCTAAACTCTATACCTTTCCTCTTTGATTTTATGCAGGCTCCAAACAACTCACAACACCATTCGCAATGACCCAAGGGACTCGAAGTAGCCTTTGGCGAGCAAGGATGGAGGGAATGGATCCTGACTGTAGTCCTTTGAAAGGATCCAACCTTAAGGTTGGGGAACCTAGGGTTTAGGGTTTAGTGTTCAAGGCCTTCCATGATCTTTTACACTACGCCATCACTGCAAACAATGAAATTTCAGTTCCATCTTTTCCATTTCATTCTCCTTATCCCTGAACGCTAAAACATAAAACCTGAACCCTAAACCCCAAATGGTAGTTTCCATTTTTGCATTATTCCTATATCAGCCACATGATCCAATTCCCAATCACCCAGGGCGTTTCAGGAGCTGTGACAGCTGCCATAAACCCTTGACCCTGAAGCCGTAAGCCCCAAACCCTGAATTTAAAATCCTAAACCCTAAACCCTAGAATCCTAAACCAAAACCCTAAACCCTAAACCCAGGGAAGGTGACTTGAGTGGTGTGGCAGCGCCTATGCAGGCTTCAGGCTCCGAGGGCTCCTCAAACTTGGCTGCTCCGTCCAACGTGGTTGTGGCCCCGTTTGGTGTGGCGAGCGACAGGGACAACTTCGAGGGTGGCCATGTCCGGAATGAGCACAACTGAGGGCGTAGAGAACTCGGAAAGGGCGGCCAGGATGTTGTTGCGCTGAGGTCGCAGTAACAGGGGCTCTGTTTTGATGAGGGCCAACTTAGATGTGTGCTTCGCCTACGTAAGCTGGGTGGAGTTCTGGTTCCGCATGACTGTGGCTTCTGCTGCTCTGGGTCCTTTTCCAGGGAGGGTCGAATGACCTGGGTTTTGGATTCTCGGGACGCGCCTGCCAATCAGGCTTTTCAAACTCGTGCAGTTGGAAAAGAGGCGCTGCCAAAAAAAAACCTAGAATCCTAAACCAAAACCCTAAACCCCAGGACCCCAAACCAAAACCCTAAACCCTAGGACCCCAAACCAAGAGACTCGCAGGAGTTGACAGCTGCTAGGGATCTGCTGCTGGAGCTGATGCTGGCTGGTCGAGACCGCTGTCAGGTGAAGCCGCAGATGAAGGGTTTAGGGGTTAGGGTTTAGGGGTTTAGGGTTTTAGGGGTTTAGGGTTTAGGGGTTTAGGGTTTAGGATTTAGGGTTACCAAGAGACCATAGACTACGGGTTGTATCATTATATAATGTAGGGTAATATGAATATGCAAGGATTATATGGGGTTCTGTAGTGATTTATAGGGCTTTGGGATGTTTTGGGTTAGAATCAAATGGAACGGACAATGGAACATGAAATGGAGACTTGCGCGAAAGAGTTGTAATAAAATGACTCGTAATGTATTTTGGGATGCAAAGTTCCTCACAGAGGTGGGCATGCTGCAGCAATGCGGAGTCAGCATTGAAACTGAGATGGAAACTGAGACTCTGCAGATGTATGGCACTAAACCCTACCTAAACCCTGCGGTTTCCAGAAGGGATCACTGACTGCTGGAAATCGTGGGAAATGATTTCCCAGATCGACCCCTGCAATCCTCTTGCAGTCCTGGACCCTGACAACGGATTCTCACGTATTCTAACGTTGAGAGAATTGTTCTCTTAAACTATCGAAACCCTAAACCCTAAACCAACTGGTAGTTTTCATTTTCTTTTCCATTATCCCTATTTAACCGTATATTATACCCTTATATTCCCATCCCTTAATAGTAGTTTCTACATTCTTGTCCATTCTCCCTAAATAATCCACATAACCCGACTGTAGACGGCAGGCGTTATCTGCTTCTGGACCTTTGAGCCTTACGCCCCCAGCAGAGCGCGGGAACCCTTTCAGACCCCACCGCTGTTGAAACCTACAGAGGATGACCCTAAGTGCCTTCTACCCTGGGAATGATGGTACTATAGTATGCTAAGGTCATGTAGCAGTTTTAGTATCAACAGTATCATGGCTCTGTCTCAACCTTACCAAACATATTCTCCTCCGCAATAAACCCAAATCCTATGCTACGAATGCCACAAAACCAGCAGCAGGTGCGGATACGCTCCCTTGTTGCAGGGCCTCCGGCACCTCAGGTGCCTGGTGATTTCGGAGATCGTATGGGCAGCATGGTGTCTTATCACTACATCAAGTCGTTGAGAGTAGTAGAGGGTTTAGATTGCAGAGCCCCTGCGATTTTTGCAAAACTGTTAGAACCACTTTAATTTGATGAAGATGCACTGATATGGTTTCGAAGGGGGGGGCTCAGAGCAAAAACAGCAAGTTCAAATTCAACAGGCTACGAAACACTGAACAAAGGAGACATGCATGGGCCCTAAAAGGCCAATCTTTGTGACAGTGTTTTTTGTCGTGCCTCTGTCTCTTTGTTGTTGATGTCTCGAGAGCTTTGGTTCCCTTACTGTAGTCCCGCATCAATTTGATGCTTTGTGTTTGCCCTTTTCCCGTTTTCCTATTGTTTTGCCTTGTGTTTTGCTACAAGAGCGCCCTCACGCCAGTTCAGGATATGCAGTCTCCCAACCGAACCAGGAATCATGATTACTTTGTGAACACCACGACTGGTGGCCGTGCAGCAGCTTGCGGCAGCGGCTCAAGTGGTATATGGGGATAATGGACAATAAAATGAAAACTACTATAGTATTGGGGTTATATGGGGATAATGGAAAATAACATGGAAACTACTATAGTATATTGGATTTGTAGGGGAATAATGGAAAAGAAAATGGAAACTGCAGGAATTAGAAGGTTATATTAAGGTTATATATGGTGTCTGAAACTGTGGTTCTGTGTCGGCTAACGGTTTTTTCTCCCTTTATTTTGGATACACTTTCCCCCACAGTTCTTCTACATTCCCTGTTCAATTGCAAGCCAGCTTGTTTTTGTGCTATGTTACGCCAATGGGGCAGTAACAGCCCAGATCTTAAGGCATATGGTTCCCACAAAGCCTGCTGCAGCCCCTGCACTCAACGTATAAACAGGCAACTCCTGCATGAGCTTTACCAACACTGTGCAAAAATTATACATCAATCGTATTTTGAACAAGCATAGTAATTATAGTTAGACATCAAGTAAGATTGTATTCTTGTTTAGGTCATAGAACTTCAGCAGAAGAGAACTTTCCCTAGTTCAACCACCAAAGACAGCACTATTCACATCTATTCACATGAGCTCCTCATATATCCCTACAATATAACCCCTACCACCTCCTCCAACGGACCTTTATATCCTTGTAAACATCTTGAAAAGGGCCCCCTTTTTTTATTATCCAGATCTTGGGCCCTTCGTTGGCGCACGTCGCTGGCCGAGGTCTCGAGGTCTGAGTGCCGGGTTCAGTCGGATGGGGCTCGGGTATGGGGGCCGTTTTTAGGGATTTAGGGTTTCGGGTTAAGGGTTTAGGGGAACATTCAGAGGGGTTGTAGGGCAAGGTAGCATTCTCGAGACCAGAAAGCAGTTTAGCGGACATTTGTCTCCGGAATCTGCTCGTAGCCTGCTGAACTGTAAGGGTGTGGCACGCTCTTGAGTTGGGGCCACATATCACGGTGCTTCGCGACATGACGTGGGGATGTTTACGCGTCAGACGGAGTTGATCATGATGTCTCGAAACTGGGCACTGCGCATGGTCTAGCAGGGGACGCTCAATTTAGCGAAGGCCCACATATGCAATCCTGCTTTGCCGCGGACATGGTGCAAGCAATTACTGTAGGCCGTGGCCCAGCTTGCCCTCCCTAGTATCTGAGAGATACAGCCGCATGCAATAGCATTCTGGAACTCAAGGCGAAGGACCCATGTGGGTGCCCATCCTAGTACTGCATGTAGCTATAGCTCTCCTGAAGTAGATAGAATATGGAATTCCCCAAAACCAAAATAAGATCTCCATATACCCCATATTCTATATACATGAGGGGAGCTATATCCTTCAGGACTGTGTGCAGCAGCTGCTGCAGCTGCCTCACTCTCAGAGCGTGCGCAAATCCACAACAGACGATGCCGCCATTTCTCCCAAAGGCCTCTAACCCTCCGCTGCCTAACGGTTGTACAAAAGACGAAAAACAGATTCATGAGCAGCGCAGTAGTCAGGGCTGGTGGAAACAGCGCTTCAATGGATGTTGATAGGCAGATTTGAGCTACTTCCTAGGCTTGGGCTGCAAGAAAGTCTTCTCTGATGGGTCCACGTTGTGATGATATCCGCAGTTGCTGAGATTTTCTAGAAGCCACAACGCAGGTGGAAGTACCATTACCAAAAACGGATGAGAAAGATCTGTCAAGGACGCTTCTGCAAGCATCCATCTTGCAGAATACCCTGTGCAAACCGCAAGGTTTGGTTGAGCCAGGGCTTTAAGCTGAACAAAATCTTTCCCCTGATGAAAAGCAAGGCGTGCTGATCCAGACTCGTGCGCTTTGCGCGTGCGCGGGGGCACCGCCGAGGCCTGGGGGTCATGTCCGTTATTACTTGTCGTACAGGATTTGGACAGGCCATGGGTAATGGGTTAGGGGGACATTCTATGCTCCCGCACATTGGGTTTCGCTTTTTGAATTTTGTTATGTCTTTGACTTCAGGCAAAGCTCTCTGAGCGCACGGCCCTGCGACTCGCGGCTGAGAACGGCCATATCTCCGTGCGCTGGGCTCGGTCGGCACTCGATAGGAGCGCAAGGATGTCATACTTTCGCCTGCAGGCTACAAGGGGTTCTAAGGTTGGCGAACTGTGGGCCCCTAGTATGGGACCTTGATGCCCATAGTTCGGACCCAAGAGGGGTGGGTGCTTGTACTCTGATGTTTGTTTGTTCTTGGGAGCCATGCATGGCTTGTGTGTCATGCTTCGCATTTTGCCCATTTGTTTTTATCCATGCAGCCTCGGCGACCAAGGTGCCAACGCCTCATTGCAGCAGGAGCCGACAGCAGATTGCCTGCAGCCAGAGCACGGGGGTGGGGAAGCGGCATGCTCAAGCGTGCAGGAACGGGGAGGGGCTCCCTACTATCACTGGCAGATGGCATCCTCATTCTGATTCTCCTCATTACGACTGATTAATCAGTACTATGTTACAAGGATTACGGTGCTCAACTTCTACTACCAATCTTCCTGTATGAGATGAGGACGGTACTTGACAACAAGTGAATAAGCCAGCGAGAAGCCTAGAATAAGGACGGGCCCTCCACCAGGCGCCTGTACTCCCCAAACCCTATACACCTCGACCCCCAGCTGCTAAACCCTCAAAACCCTATATCAGCCTAGATAACCGCTGTAAAAGCCTTTTAATGAATCCTAGAACCTTTCACAATAGTTCTTCTAAGTTGAAACCTCTCCCCCCTTTCCACATCCTTGTCCTGCTCGATGTGCTTCTTTTACGATACATCGCTGTTTTGAAGCAATCCAATCCGCACATCCTGAATCCCGCCCCCAAATTATGAAGCCCAGATCCCGCACCAGAACCCCCAAATCCTACGTCCAAACTCCAAGTCCTAGGCGCTAAGCAGTCAGAACAGGTCCTCAAGCCGAAAGCACAGTCCCAAAACTTAATTCCTTTTAGCCCTCAACCTTACGCAAATTCGTATATCTATCTCCCTCTATAACACCTCTATAGACCTTGTCAAAGGGACCCTAAACCCTAAACCCCCCAAAACTGGGTTGCTGTTAAGGAACTTAAATTAAGTTACTGTATTGGGGAAACCCTATTATTTACTATACATACCCATTATGGGAACTTAATTTAAGTTCCTTAACAGCAACCCAGAAAATGCAAAAGGCAAGGCAGCCCTGGCAGCAGTTCAGCACCTGCGCTCCTTCGGCAGCTTCTTCGAGAGCAACCGAGCTCAAACTACTGGCTGTCGGCAGGCTGGTAGGGTTTATGGTTTAGGGTATAGGGGAAAAATATAACCCCAATATAACCGGGCTTAGGGTGTAGGGTTACCCCAATGCAACCCCAATATAACCCGAATATAACCCTAATATGTGTAGACTGACAAAATTCAGCCAATTTCGGGTTTCGGATTTAGGGTTTGGGGCTCAGGTCTCAGGGCTTAGGACTCAGGGTTCAGGGTTGGGATTGCGCGGACGTAGGGTCAGGTCCCCTTGATTGAAATTACAGAATGATAATGTGCAGTGTTAGGCCATCATACGGGATTTTACTCCATGGTTTAGCATACTGCACAGGGGTCTTCGTTTGTGTGGTTTTGTTACTGCGAAAGGGTTCACTCGGAAAGATATCAGGTGTATCGAGGGGGGTTGTCTCGGGTGACCAGCGGCACCAAAAAAGAACATCCTACACTATATGCGGACTCGTTGGGATGAGGGATGTCGGATTAAAAGGTGGGATCAACATGACGGTCTTGTTGGGATTTTGCAGCCTGGGCAAGGCATTTAGTTGGGGGACGCCTATGCAACATATGCGAAATAGAAATAGCCATAGCTCTCAGAAAGTATGATCGCAGCTCGGGTGGCCTGAATCGCTGGCATTATTTCAGACATGTCAAGGGCATATCAAGGGTGGTCTGCGGATGTTGCTGCACCGCCGTCAAAAAGAAGTTATTTGCCGACGCACACACAATAATCTGGCTGAGGCGAGGCTTCTCAGCTGGAGAAGATGCTGACCGCGGCGCCATCTCGGAAAATGCCAACATATGTGAACATGCAATGTAGGGTTCTTATGGAAGCGCTTCCGCAAAATTGGTAGCAGTCATAACGCTAGAAGACCTAAGCAAACCCACTAATAATAGTAATAATAGTAATAGTAATAATAATTGTAGTAATAATGATAGTAATAATAGCAATGGCAATAATAATAAAAATAGTAATAATAGTACTTCTGTTGGTCTCGAAGTGGCACAGTTTCAGAACCTCTTGTGATTAAACAGCAGCCATGCTTAGTGGGCGGATAACAAGCGGCGCAGTCTTTGGCCTGTAAAGGTTCATGCCCATTCGGTGATGGAGCAATAAGGATGCGCCTGATCACAAGCCTGATTTGCAACTTTACAGCATGGTTTATCTCCTCCTAGCACTTGGTGCAAGTGACGCAGGTTCTTGTACCACTGCACAGCTTTCCCATGCATGGCAATTCGGTTTGGGTGCTGCTCCCGGAAGGTGCTGGCTGGGAGTGATGCCCTAAGGGGACAAGTGTTATACGTAAAGTGTTCAGCAAAAAGAAGATCCTGCATTAGAGGAGGGCAGGAGGGCTGGAAATCAGATGCTTTTTGGGCTGGTCTGCCGCAGCTTTTCCAAAGTATCAGACATGCCTCGAGGAGCGGGACAGGACAGGACCAAACATGCAGAACTCTTCGAGTGTGTACTTGCGAAAACCTCCGCAACACAAGCATGTTCCCAGAAAATTTATGCAGAGCATGCAGGACGCAGCGCCAGATGCAGAAATAGCCGTTGCACACAATACAGCATGAGCTCCGGAAGCCATGATGGCCTTTTCATGCCCCCGCCACTGGACGAGTCAACATCACAAGCTGCTGGCCTTTTCATGCCTCCGTCGCTCGACCAGTCACTGTCGCAGGCGCCACAACGACCTGGAGGCTACGCCGCGCCTGCTCCATTGCATGGGAGCTTAGGCACGGCACCGGCTGGTCAACATCCAGCTGTGCCATCGGCCGTTCCCTCAAGGGAAGCTCCTTTGACAGTCGATAGAGCGGCCGTGTGCCAAAAGGGGTGCTGTGCGCCACCTGACAGCGGAAGTGAATCTGAGTCTGAGGTTACAGACCAACAGCACTATGCGGATGTGTGCTATTCGCTACTGGCATACGCCGAGGATGCCGAAGGTGAAATAGAGAGCGTTGAAGAGACTTTCAAAAGCGTTGTTGACCCCCATGATCTTGTCCTCATGAAGGCTCCAGGCATGAAGGTACTGGAGGACATGCGTCGCTGTGCCAGGGTCAACGCAGAATTCCTGACATTGCTGGTGCGTTCTGACGAGTGCATCCCAGAGTTCTGGGAGCTGCCGCAGAACCACCAGGTGCAGGAGCGTAACAGTGTTAAGGTTCGAACGGTGCTCAGGCAGTTTGTTCGCGACTGGGCAGACGAAGGTGCGGAAGAGCGTCGTTCCCAGTATGGCTGCTTGCTGGAAGCGCTTGAGAAGTACATTCCCTTGGCTGAAGCAAAGCGCCAGCTGATGCGAAAGCCACGAGTCTTGGCACCTGGTAGCGGGCTCGCTCGACTGCCATTTGAGTGTGCCAGACTAGGCTATGCAGCACAAGGCAACGAGTTCTCCTACCACATGCTGCAGGGCAGCAAGTGGGTTCTCAACGAGACTACCGCTGACCATACCCACACAATTTACCCTTTCGTCCTGAATATGGAGAATCGCAGGCACGCTCGGGATCACCTTCGTGGTGTTTGCATCCCAGACATATGCCCTTCTGCCATTCTTTGCCCTCCTGGCGTGGAGACAAGTCCAGAGGACCACTTTTGCAAGGAATAGGCGCATCATGGCATAGCCTATGTCAGGCATCAGTCAAATGAATGTTTGCCCCAGGATTATAAGGAAATTGCTTGACGGGGTTTTGATGTGAACAGGCGTTGCAAGGCTGTTTTGAACCTTCTCCACCTGGATTGTGGTTGTCGTAAAGTATAGGAGTATAGGCTGGGTATAGGGGTGAAGCAAGGCACTCACGAACACGTTTTTTTTTTTTTTTTT
>CAJNIZ010047545.1:0-15151 GCA_905231905.1 Symbiodinium pilosum | reverse complement strand
TTCTCAAGAGGGAGGTTCTTGGGGCAGCGTTTTGGTGTAGGATTGGTATAGGATTCGTCGGATTCGTCGTTCAAATTTTGATCGCTTAAGTAACGATTTCTATACCAATTCTATACCAAACTGATCCGCTCAAGATCGTTTTCTTTTGACGAAAATCGCGCTCCCGTGCAGAGGGTCCTGAAAATTTTGAAAATCGCGCTCCCGTGCGGAGCGTCCTGAAAATTTTGACGAACATCGCGCTCCCGTGCGGAGCGTCCTGAAAATTTTGACGAAAATCGCGCTCCTGTGCGGAGCGTGAAAATCGCGCTCCTGTGCGGAGCGTCCTGAAAAAATTGACGAAAATCGCGCTCCCGTGCGGAGCGTCCTGAAAATTTTGACGAGATTGCACACACACACACACACACACACACACCCTCGAGGGCTCAAAATGCTTGATGTTAAGCTTGGGCCCCTCGAGGGGTCAAAATGTTTGATGTTAAGCCTGGGCCCCTTGTGTGATCAACACGTTTGATGTTACGCCTGCAAGGCCTCATCCAAGACAGTCTGCGTGATACGCAAGAGCACGTGGCGGCGGAGGACACGCCTCCAACTCCTGCCCATGTTTTTCCGATCGGAGACCGGACGGTTGATGTGTTGGGAGCTTAAATTTGCTCTGGATGCCCAGGTCCTGGACCTTGCTAAGACATTTTCTCACCCTGAGAGCATCCCTGCCTTGGGCAGAAATCCTTTTCTTGGCGTGCCCGGCGGCCCTCGAGAAGACAGGGCCGATGCAGATAGTCAGACGGACGGCCAGGACTGCACCGCCTCTTGTGAGAAGGCCGCGGCCCATTCCCTCACAGACATGCTGTGACTGATGCTGCAAAACTGGATCGAACAAGACGAGTCTAGGTCGGTGGTCCGTTGCCGGAGACCTCGGCGATGATGTGTTCTTACCGCCCAGCGGCAGCTGGACACTTAACGTCATCAGCACAAGCAGCTGCTTTGCTTGAGGGCCGAAGAGGGACGATTCAATCCGAGGCGACTGAAGGCATCGAGGTTGGCGTCGAGGGGTGCAACCCTTACCACCTCCTT
Organism: Symbiodinium pilosum; assembly: GCA_905231905.1. Classification (NCBI taxonomy): domain Eukaryota; class Dinophyceae; order Suessiales; family Symbiodiniaceae; genus Symbiodinium; species Symbiodinium pilosum. Next base: position 14,080 of record CAJNIZ010047545.1, on the reverse strand, counting down.
GTGCGCCTCGGCGTATGTCAACGGCTTGCTTGCATGGACTGTCTTTTGTTTGCTTTCGGCGGATTTCCGCGCGCATTCAGTGGCAGTCGACAACATGTAGATGTTGCAAGGGTGTTTTCGCGAGATCTTCTGTGCAGATTTAGCTTGCAAGGCACACCAGAAGCCCCAAGGCCTGCAGCCCGATTGCTTCCTCCATGTGTTTCTTTGTTGCAGACTCCTGCTGGGGGATGTGAATGTGCTGCAGTCGGCCCTGCAGTCCTGCTCTGAGGTCCTGATAGACCATGTTGCCGAGATGGGCATAAAGGCTCGGAAGGGTCATCTCAGTCTACGCCCCCCTTGTGCGAGCTGCGCTGCTGGCACATCGCGCCGGAGTTGCTCGCATCTAGCCCTTCATCAAGACTGACTGGACCATTGAATTTGAGAAGCAACTGTCGATTGCTCGCCCTGTTTACTAGTGCTGTGGAAAAGCGACACGGCACTCCTCAAGTTGCTCCCGCAGTCGGGAAGCCCCGCAATACAGATGTCCTGTGAAGTCGTTCAGTGCTTGCTGGCATTCCGAAGTTGCACATCTTGATGCTGCAAAAATTGCGCCGTGCAGGCCAGAAACAGTGGTCGCTTTCGCGGAAAAGATGGAAATGCTCAGCTCGGGTACTTCCTTCGCGGTAGCCTTTGGAGGTGACGCCGAGCAGCAGCCAGCATATCGTGCGCGTCGGTTGGCTATACCGACTTTGGCCGGCTCTGCCTTATGCTGAGGTCGGATGTGGTGTAGGGTCCTGGCGTCCAAGAGATTCACCCATTTTGACGAATGCCACGTTCATCGTATCGTTGACAACAACCTGCAAAGTTTGCTACGGCGCCGCCAGAGTGTGGATGCATCGATTGCTGACGCCGCCGACCTCGTTGTTTTCATATATGCTGCTGGTGCACTCCCTTTTGTGCAGCAAGCTGTTGCAGAGGCCATGCTTGGCTCCATGGAAGATTTAGTGGAGTCCAGTATAAGCTCCAACTTGCAGGAGATAGGCGCTTGCGTCCAGAACCTGGCAATGTCAGCGCTCACTGAGCAAGCCCCAGCGCCAGAAGTGGGTGTCGCTAATAATGGTCAAGCTGCTGGAAGACACCCCCAACAGACTGATCTGGCGGCTGAACATGCTATGGCTGGCTGATGGCAATCCTGGCCGAACTTAGCAGAAGCAGAGAAGTGGCTGCGGACCTTCGCAAAGTCTGCCCCATCGGATTTGCAGGCTGACATTCTGCGATTCCTGCACAGCTGCTGAAGTGTGCTTGCAAGAGCCACTGCGCCAATGCGCGTGAAAGAGGACCAAGCACTTGCAACCGTGAACATCATGTCATTGTCCCACCATCATCATCATCACGATCACCATCACAACCATGATCACCGCCGTCCTGATTTTGATCCTCGTCCTCCTCAGCAACTTGCGGCTCAAGCCTGGGGCGGCGCGTTTGCCAGCTTGGCAAGATTGATGGCCAGTGTCTCGGGATGAGCCATCGCCCTCAACAGCATTGTCGCTTAATTTAGTATGATGTGTTGATTTGCGCACGGTTCCTCTAGCTCTAGATCGTGCTTTTCGGAGGCCCAGAGGGGTTGCTGGTTTAGGGCTGCAATATAAATGAAATTCCACAAGCTACAACCTCCCAATTCTTTAAGCGCTAGAGCCCTGTATAGACACATTTGGGTCATGATACGAATAACCCTATCAAGTTGTAAGGTCCCTAAACCCTGAGCCCAAGCCCCTCTCATGCGAGGGAAGTCTTAGTATGCGCTTTATTGCACATCCAAAGGGATGGGCCCAGACTGCTGCGGCGAGAAAGGTCCAATGCACTGTAAAGAAACCAAAACCTTAAACCCTAAACCTTAAGCCTTAAACCTGAAGCACTAACCTGAGCCCTAAACCCTGCCCTAAATCCATGAAGACTTACGGGCAACGCTGGAGGCGTCAGCCGCCTCCGCGCAACGAGGCTCTGGCGGAACTGGGCGAGGCATCTCTAAGGGCCCAGGAACATGAATCAGGTTTGTGTTATAGGGTGTGAAAGGGTTTTATGAATGAGTTGTAAGGGTTTCGAATCTCGACCGTATTTATAGCTTGTGTAAACCACGCCGTGTCCTTCAGCCGGGCTTTGAACGACACTCCGAGCAGCGGGGCCAGGTTCGAGCTGCTTTAAGAGAAAAGAAGAAGGCTCGGGGCCTGCCCTTCACAGTTCAGGGCAGGACATGGCCAACCTTTATAGAGTTCACTTTGGCATCAGTCGGCCCGGCCCCCAAGAATCCCAGCCCTGGACCTCCAGACCAAACATTAGCCGGGGCCTTGAGAGTGGGGTGGAGGAGCTCTCCTCGGTGCGGACGGCCGCGGATCAGCTGCAGAGGCAGGCGAAGGCGGCACCGTGGCACGCACGCCAGTGCGAAGGAATTTCACCTTGCCTTTGTAGAGGAACATATACATCGACAGTTGGGAAAAAGGTAGAGTATGTTTCGGAGGACTTTGTACGCTGTTGACTGGTTCAGTTCTGGTTTGCGCAGTCGACCCTACAATCTGATTGTCAGGCGTTCCAAAACTTGTACATAACGCCCGTCTGCTTGACTTGAACAGTCAGTCTTTCAGCTAGAGACAGATCTCTTTGGGGCGCTTTGCATGGTCTGGGCCTCTGGGCAGCCCTGACGCGAGACAGGATTTGACCGACCTTATGCTGAAGGACATCACTGCATGGGTCGTATCTTCATTTAGGATGTTAGGCATGTTCCAATACTTTTATTCAAAAACTACGAGAGGTCTTGCAACGCGCGTGGTTTTGGGCCTAGAAGAAGTTGTTTTTCAACACGTGCGTATGACAACGGCACATGGGTGGTGCCATTTTGTTTCACAAGTCAGCAGCTTGGTCTTTCAAGCACTTGTTCGCACAGAAAAGTAGGCTTTGTCCAAAATGCAAGACTTTGAGGCTGCTGCGCCGTCTTGTGTGTCGAAACATCGCACGCAGCAGATTGGGTTCAGAGCAACAAGTTGTTTTTGCTTGGTTGAAATTCCGCGTCGTAGGTGCCCGTCCACCCTGCGCAACAAATTGTCCTTAAACAGCCAAGGATTTGCGGTTGTTCGGCGTGTTTCTGAAATCATTCGGCGTTGCGCGCAACAAGAAAACATCAGTCAGAATGCAGCAACCACAGGCACGCAGACGCCAGATGATGTGTTTGTTTTGCATGCGAGTTTTCTCCTCCATTGGGCCAACGGTTTTTGGGGACTGTGGGGCCTTGCGGCAGTTGGGGCAGGCCAGGAGCTGAATTTTTTGAGGTATTTGAAGGAACAAACATGTCGTGACCCATCATGAACAACGTGACCATCGTGGCGACAAAGCAGATTGCGTAGGCTTGAAGGAACTAGTGACCAGTGGGCAGAAAAGTAAAGCTTTACAACAGCTTGAAAGATATATTTGAGCCATCGGTTAGGGGCTAATGCCTAGTGCCTGGTGATGGCGACTAGAGGTAAAGGAGTGGACATGGGTGGGTTGGGCTGACGTCCACGCTTCGTTGGCAGATGTTTACCTTCTTCAGAGTGCCAAATCATGCCGGAGGAATATTCTCTTTTTTCTGCAACCTGATAAAATTCTGAGGCCATCACACTTGATTATTGTTGACAGTCTCAGTCTCAGACATGCAGTGTTTTGTGATGATGTTGTTGCGTCAGCGCATGGTGACGAATGTCAGGTTTCAGGGTAGTGCCAAAGCCAAAGGTTGCAGCCCGTTGTCATCGCAGCCCTTCAGATGAAGCCCCCTCACATCCAACAAGCTCCGGCAACTCCGGCAGCATATCATCCTTTCAGCAGTGCAGCTAGGATGCGCCCCATCTTTGTTATTACGTTTGTGCATCGTGAGCTGCAGCCAAAGTGAGTGAACACGAACAGTCTGACATATGAGAGCAAGCCAGGATGAGGACACACGCAAAACAGTAGCAATAAACCCAAAACAGTGATTGCCTTGTTGAGAGAGTCTTCTGCCAGGATCTATTCAAGGGCGACCCGCTGGCGCTGCATGACTTGTCCAAGAGAAGGGAAATTCTGCGCCAGATCTCAAAACATCTGGCCTCTAACGCTAGGCCCCTCCAGGGGTGTAATCAATCTGGCTCTTGAGGCTCGGCCCCTCCAGGGGTCAAAGCATCTAGTTTGTAAGGCTGGGCCCCTCCAAGGGTCAAAACATCCGGCTTGTAACGCTGGGCCCCTCCAGGGATCAAAGCATCTGGCTTCTGAGGCTGGGAATTCCAGGGGTCAAACACCTAGCTTGTAAGGATGAGCTCTCCAAGGGTCAAGACATCTAGCTTGTAAGGCTGGCCTCTGCTTCTACGGCTGGGCCCCTCCAGGGGTAAAAACATCTGGGTTGTAAGGCTGCGCCTCGTCAAAACATCTAGCTTGTAATGCTGGGCCCCTCCAGGCGTCAAAACATCTGGCTTGTACTGTGCCCTTCCAGGGGGTCAAAACATCTGGCTTCTAAGGCTGGGCCCCTCCAAGGGTCAAAAGTCTTCAGAGGCTGGGCCCCTCCAGGGGTCAAAACATCTGGTTTGTAAGCCAGGCATCAAAACATCTGGCTTGTAAGGCTGGGCCCTTCCAGGGGTCAAAACATCTGGCTTGTAAGACTGGGAATTACAGGGGTCAGAACATCTGGTTTGTAAGGCTGAGCCCCTCCAAGGGTGAAAACATCTGGCTTCTAAGGCTGGGCCCGCTGAGGGGTCAAAATCTTAAGGCTGGGTCCCTTGAGGGGTCTACAGTATCTGGTTCTTACGGCTGGGTCCCTTGAGGGGTCAAAAGTATGTGCCACTGAAGGCCAGCTTTGAGGGGTCAAAACATCTGGTTTGTGAAGCTGGGCCGTTTTAGGGGTCAAAACATCTAACTTGAAGGCTGGGCCCCTGTAAGGGTAAAAACATGTGGCTTGTAAGCTGGGCCCCTCCAGGGGTGAAATCAATTTGGTTCTTAAGGCTGGGCCCCTCGAAGGGTCAAAAGGTTTGGTTTCCAAGGCTGGGCGCCTCCAGAGGTCAAAACATCGGCTTGTAATGCTGGGCCCCTCCAGGGGTCAAAACATCTAGCTTGTAAGGCTGGCCCCTCTGCTTCTAAAGCTGGGCCCTGCAAGGGGTCAAAACATCTAGGTCGGCGCTCCAGAAAAGATTACTCTTGTTTACATTCAGGATGGTCGGAATTCCTCATCCCCTGCGGGTGTCTTCCTGGCCTTTGCGCGCTCTACTGGAGGCTCGTGTTCTTTCAGGACTGGTTGCGGGCCAGCGGAAGGTTTTGGAGTGTCGGAGATTGCTCGGACAGTGGGAACATGATTGCGTATTGTCGGTTCATTATTCTGTCGCTCTTTTTCGTCCCCTGCAAGTGCGATCTCTGGAACGTTCAGTTTGGCGACGTGCGACCCGGGATGGGGAGTGGCGGCAGACTGGCCGGAAATTCTCATGGGGACTGGTTTGGGGTGCTCTTCCACACACACCCACACACACACACACATGCGCGCGCGCGCACATACACACACACACGCTCGCCGATGTTTGCGCAAGTACTGAATATAGGTATATAAATATATGTATATTTTCAAATACTCAGTATGGCAATAAAGCATATGCGAAATGTACGCGTGATCATATACATATACATATACATATACATATACACCAGCTGCAGCTGATGCCGACTTCGCGCTCGCGCGATGTGCTCGTCGTTTCGCCGCGGAGTGCGGTCTCAAGAGTTTGCATTCTTTTATACATGTCTTCTTATGTCGCCGGGCGATGGTATCCTAATATCATCTCACCTAGATTAGGGTTAAACGAGACATGTGGGGTTCTCCGGTCCTTTAATTCATTTTTTCCCTCGCTAACCTCCCCAGTAAGTGTATGTTGGCCAGGGAGAGTGCTTCTGACATCTTGGACAAGATGCAAGCAGAGCAGACCAGGCCAGAGGTTCAGGGAACAGCTGTTTGCAAAGAGTAATAATCGTAATAATCGAGTCATACTAAGGTTTAGGGTTAAGGGGCAATAATATAACAATAGTAGTTCTGCTATTTTCTAAATAGTAGTCGTAATCGCACTAAAATTAACTGTAACAATACAAGTAGTATTCGTAATAATCGTAGAGCATCATATCTTCTGCAGGAAAATGGAGGAGTTCCGCACGCACGTGACTGAAAACATGGCAAAGCAGTTTGCTGATATTCAGGACCGCCACCGGTCTTCTGGGTTGCTGTTATAAGGAACTTAAAGTATGTTATTATAATGAGGATATACAGGGTGTGTAGGGTTTAGGGTTCCTAGAAGAAGGAAACCCCATTATTTATTACACCCACATTATGGGAACCTATTTTGAGTCCCTTAACAGCAACCCAGTCTTGCATCAACAGGGCGCCATTGCTTCGCGCATCTTTTCAAAAACTCAGGAAGAGTCTCAGCAGCAGATCGCAGGCTCGGGCTTGGGGCATCTATCTACCGAGCCATACATGATAGTTCCAGAGCCGCAATACAGGCCCCAACATATGGTTATCCTTATATACAAATATTTGTGTATTTTTTCATCCTGATATATAGAGGCCACCAAAAAGGTCCCCCCACAATTTTGGGCCCACATGCGTGATTCAAGCTCTGAGGCCTCAAGCAAGTCATCGAGGAGAAGGCTAAGGAAGGCGTCTTGCTCCTTGAGCAGCAGCACTCCGAGAGCAGAGAGGCCCACAAGGGGGGTTCCCTGGGCAAGTCGAGGATCTGCCATGATCTTCCTAACTCCTGGGCATATAATCATAACTGTTGATAATGGTAAACATTAGCAATCATAGCAATAATTGTAGGAGTACTCGGAATACTAGTAACAATAGCACTACTGGCATCCTTGAGACCAACAAGAATACGTGAGCGTCACAAATCATAGTAATCTTCAAGAACAGAGCCTTCGGCGGGTCTCAGCACAGGCTCGATGCAGCGTGTTGGAGGCGGGGTCATGCTCGTGGGCCAGCTTCTGGGTCTTTTGCAGAGCGCCGCAGGCTGAGATCCAGTCAGCCGTCATGGCCTGAGCCAACAGAAGAGGACCCCTCTCATGCAGCTCTCTTAACGCCTGTCAGGAAAGCACCTGCAAAGCAGCGCAGGAGGACCCTGATGGCTTTCTGCTGCTCAGATGGCTAGGGAAGCTTCCAGATTCCCGTCTTGTTAGACCTGCTAAACTCTCTGCAAACCCTAGACCCTAAACCTTCGCGGACCTCCCACTGTGTTGCCTACGTCAGGCAGAGCAAGCTCTAATTGCGGTTTCAGTCGCAGGGGCTGAGGAAGTTGTGCTTCTCCACCTTTCCGGCAGTACTGCTTAATGGTTCTAAGTAGGGAATGATGGTATTTTCCATATTCTCTACTAAGAAATACGGGAATTATAATCCCTACAGTATATAGCATATTCCCTACCACGCCCTTTTTAGCGTGATGTTCAGATAAAACAGGGTTGTTGGATGTCTAGGAAACTATTGCATTAAGGTGAAGATTTCACTCTTTGTTAAAATGTGTTTCGGTTTCTGAGAGTGAGCGTGTTTAGCCGGAGTCCGCAGGCCGCAACCTGTAGAGACACAAAAACGCTGTAAATACAAGTGTTTTGGGCATGGACGCAAGATGAATGACGTTCTTATCCCCTCCCTCCCCCATCCCACCCCACCCCGCCCACCCCCCAGCCGAACAACATTTGAACAAAACATTCAAAAGGCACAACAACCTGCAAAAACACAGGGCGACCTGCGCGCCCGCCACCAACTACCTAAAGATGGTATATGTCCCTATATAGACCCTCAACCCTAAATCCTAAACCCTTAATTCCATTTTGTCGTCTTCGCAAGGAGGCGGCAGATTTGCGAGTCAGGCTCGCTGCAGCCCAGCAGAAGGCCTGAGACCTTAGTTGTTTAGGGTTAATAGGATTTAGGAATAGGATTTAGGGTTATAAGAGTTCAGGGTTGATAGGATTTAGGATCTACAAAGGGACTAATGATAGACGAATACTTTAATGTTAATAACGGAAAAGAAATAAGAAAATGGATGCTACTATTTAGGGTTTAGAGGGTTTAGATGCGTAGGGACTATATATAATGTTAGAAATGGCAATGAAAATGGAAACCCTTAACCTTAAACTCCTATTCTAGGGTCAAGACGTTTTTCTTAAACCCTGCCCCCCCCCTTTCTTACAAGGGTGGAGACGCCTTCCCTAAGCCCCAAACCCCCTCTCCAGGGCTCCGATGGCTTTCCTAAGCCCTAAACCCTGAATCCTCTTTGGCCGTCCTTCAGGCTGACACCTTGCAGGAGATGTTGGGAGCTGGTGTGTTTGTTTCTGGCTTGCTGTTAAGGAGCTTAAAGTAGGTTACTATAGTAAGGGTACATGGGGTATGTGGGGTTTTAGGGTTACTATAACAAGGAAATCCTAATCTATTTTCTATATACTCATGTTTTTGGGTAACTTAATATAAGTTCCTTAACAGCAACCCAGGTTTTTGTCGTCGCTTTGCAAGAGCTGGTGCTTTGTGCTATAGGAGCTCCAGTCTGACATTGCGAAGCAACGCTCAGATCTGGATGTGGAGAAGCAAGAGCTCAAACAGCAGGCTAGGGCAAGCTGTAATCGGTTTAAGGTTTAGGGATCCCAAATAGCCCAGTGTAAAACCCTAAGAATGGAGAATCAAATGGAACAGCACATGGAGATTGAAATGCAAACTAGGGGTTTAAGTGGATGTATAGGGATCCAAACTAGCCCGATGTAGGTAATGTTTACAGACTTTAGGGCCCAATGTAGGCATTATGTACAGACATGGAGCCCCAGGGCATGGTAAGCTGTAAGCCAGTACGTTTTTTCTTTTTTGTAGCCCTCTACATGTTTGATAGCCTGTGACATGGCCTTGCGTGGGTCCTAAACTCTTGCCAAGAGTAGTGGTGCTGCCGCGACTGCTGCTACTCCTCCTATACTCCTACCACTGGTCCTGCTGCTCCTGCTACTGCTGCTGAGCCCACTAAGAGCAGGAGTGGGTGGAAGAGAGCCTCGCCAGTTGTTTTTGGAGAGCCGTCACAAGACAGAACGCACATGCAATGATCGCTTCCACTTCTGAACCCACACCACGTCTGAAAAGATTGGAGGAGGTGGAGAACAGACGAGGACGAAAGAGCATAGCTACGCTCTGGCGGAACAAACAACCTTTTGAGGTGCTGAGGGTCGGAAGAACACACTGCCGCAAGGGCTGAAATTACAAAGGCTGAGGAGGTTTCAATGTAAAGGGGCTAGCAGAGAACAATCGCCATGATCGCTCTGCGTCTCCTTCAGAAACGGCAACGCGAGCACGCCAGGGCAAGCGAGACAGACTGGAAGGACGAACGGGTATGCAAAAATGACAAATGGAGCATCCATGACAGCTATGTTGCTGGGGATGATTTTTCTTTGATGCTGTTGGCGTGAGCAATTCTTAGCCCGGAGCCAGCCCGGCAGTTTGCACAAGGCCGAGGAGCAAGGGCAAAGACTGGCTCAGCTCGAAAGGGAGATGGATCGCTTCCGCGTGGAGGCTGGCTTTTCGGGGTCTCCGTATTAAGGATTATAGTGTGCTGTTCTATCCAAGGTCTGCGCAGTCATTGCTAGTCCTGAATGGATTGATTCTTCTCATGTTGCCGTCTCGCCACCGTGGCAAGGCCGATGTGCGCAGAGAGGAGTTGCACCATGATTTGTTGCCACAAATTGATTTCAACAAATCAGCACGAGCCTGCAGGAGAAGGAGCGCCTGGAGGTCGTGCGCAGCTGTGTGAAGTAGAACATTGCTGAATCATAAGAATAACAATAATGATAAATGTTTTACTAAGAAATAACAATAGTAATAGTAATACTAATAAATAGTAATAATAATGAAATGGTAACCATAGTAATAATAATACTATTAGTGATAATAGTAACCATAGCTTCGCCTCCTTTGCCTTCAGTGACGGTCACGGGGTTCTGGGCAGGCTGAGCGGGCAGCAGATGCCGCCGCGGCCGCAGAGGAGAGAGGAGCCTGGCAGAGCCGAGAGGCTGGGGAAGCAACATGAGCCATAGTCTAAGTTCCTTAAAGGGTGCTTCTATAAGATTCTATAACGGATTCTATGGGGGACTACTATAGGGGTTAGTAAGGGGGATACGAGGAGTTTAGATGATGGCCTGAAGAGGGGCCTGCCCATGCTTTCCTACGATGCGGACCCCTGAAGTAAGTATGGGAGCATGAGGGGTGGGCTGGGCTCACATGTTTTCTTCCTTCTTATTTGATGTGGGAGGGAGTGGCCCGATATTGTTTGTCGCTGCGCGGTGTGAGGGTTTCAAGCAGTCATACCAGCAATCATTACGATTGGAATCGTAGTTGTGGGCAGACAGCAGGTCTTGAGGGTTTTTGTAGGTTCTTGTCATAGCAGTGTGGTAGTTTTTCAAAACAAGGCTGTAGACCCAACATGCTACAAGCCCTGTCATGGGAACCCCCAAGAACAAGTACCCCTAATTTTGGAGAACCCCAAACCCTGTATATCCCTATATAATAGCCTATATACCCCTAACTAAACTCTATAACGCCTTTGCAAATTCTAGCCCTGACCCAATATTTCAGTAACATGAGCAGCGCACGAACAGAGTGTGATGATGCAGGCAGAGCTATTGGCCACAATCCAGGCCCTAAGGCAAGGTGCTGCCTGCTCCGGACATAAGCAGCGATGTGATGTTTACCTATATGTTTATGCATGTAACCCCTATATAACCCTATACACTCCTTTATATACTGGGCTTATGATTACCGTGAAAGGCCCTATACACCCTATGACCCGTTGGGTTATGCTTACTCTGAACCCAGGACCGAGTGTGGGCCCCAGCATGTGATCCTGAGGGGCTGGAAATGGATGTAGCAGACTGTACTGAGGCTCGAGCTTGAGGAGAAGTCTGTGAATGATCTTGGCCACAAGGCCGAAGCCTGGTGATATCACTGACTCTTCGTCTTTCTGGGGGGTAGCAGGGAATAAGGGAATATAATATACATAAGGGAAGTCATATAAAGAAGGGAACATACTATGCAGGGGTTAAGTTGGGATTGCATTCCCTTGTTCCTCACTAAGCTCCTGGAGTTTAGGGTTCAGGGCTAGCATGCAGCCTTTGCTATGTCACTCTCTTGCGAACTCTTGGACTTTCGTTGCATTCGCCTATTGGCTTCTTTCCATGTGCGACAGTTTGGAGAGGATCGCGAGTGCCGCAACGAGATCGCAACCTTGGAGGGTCGCCTTGCCGAACTCGAGGTAGGGTATGTTATATTCTATTATAGGATATCGTATTATTTTATATTCTATTCTATTATAGAATACCATATTATTTTGTGTTCTATTCTATTATATACTGTGCATTCTGTCACCTTGAAGTTTATTATTCCTTAGTAGATTATGTCCCTCCCTAGTTCAATGGGTGATTGACCAGCTGGTGAGTTCAAACAAATATGTGGGATACCTTCCTGACGCGATTATGCCTGAGAGCCTGAGTAAAGTGACGGGGTCCAAAGTGCTGCTAGGCAAGCGTGGAGAAGGTTCAGCAAGACAGGCAGCTGGTCGAGGACGGTTGGTCGGGAAGCGCGGTATTCAAGTCTCCATTCTCTTCTCCATGCATGGTGGGAAAGAATTAGCTGTGCCTGGCAAGGATCAGAAGGCACGATCTTCTGCGCTGTTTTATATCCCTTATATGGAGGTTTCCCCAAATCAGGGGTACTATTTTGGGGTTCCTCTAATAAACGGATTAATTATAGTATATTAGGGTATACAAGGAGCATCCTGTGCCCTATCGGAGGCATACCTGGATTTGGACATCCAGAGCTTCCGGGAAATGCAGGCACCAGAATGTAGCAAGGCTATTTAAAGGCTCAACCCTCAGGATTACATTTTCGGATCCCTGTGACGACAAAGATGACAGAGTCTGATCCTCCCACTGTTTAGGGTTTATAGGGTTTGGATTGTGATGGTGGGAGGCAAGGGCTGGCGACGAAAACGCCTATGGAGTCATTTGACCACCCGCGACATCCATACCCTGACATACTTGCATACCCTTCGTTGAACTAGATAGAGGCTTCTTGGCTGCCGGCCACGTGCAAATCTACATCCGGAATCCCAGGGATACATACATGAAACATTGCCAGGGTATATGGGGGTCCCTTCTTTACATTCTGCGCGGAGGCCAACCTCCAAACAGAGACGGAAAGCCACGTGGACATCCTGGAGGCCGAGTTGGCGGTCTCCAAGAAAAAGCGGAGGGAACTCCAGGCGCGAAGTCACCAAAGTTCAAGTGAGCCCCTACCTGTACCCTAGGGATCCAAATCGCCCGATGTAGGTAATATTTTGCGGACTTCAGGGCCCAACAATGTAGGTACTACTCATAGACTCACGTTTTCCACAGTTCAGCCCCCACCTGCAAGTGTCGAGCAGGCGATGCTGGACGAGGCCCTGATTCAGTGACCGCTCCCGGACGGCGCATATCATGTGATGAGCAATCCTGTGCAGATGTACACCTTCCTCGCCGCGGACAGCAAGCAACGGCGGTCACGCCGACAAAGCAAGGCATGGGCCGTGGGCGCTGCAATTCCGAGTGAAGTTAGGCCTTAATCAGTTGTTTGCCATGTGGTGACTACAGTATGCAGAAATGTTTCAAGTTCCATCAAAGAGTTTAGCACAGACAACGTGGTCTACATCATGCCAGCAGCAAGACTGTCTTCGTATACAATCCAGTTGTTTTTCAATAGTGCGTTCTGGTGCTTAGGGATGCATCTGCAGGTTTCGCGCTGATGCAGATGCAGTGGCCTTGCCGTGTCACCTCCTGGCCCAAAAGGCTACAATTTTCTCTTACATTTTCTCTGCTTGTGGGAGGAGCGAGTTGGCTTGTCCTGTTGCCTGTAGGTAGACCACGGACTATATCTAGCTTCTGCATTTTATATTACGGCTGTTACGGGTAAATGCCTGATGCCATGGCAGCTCCAAGAGCGATGGTCCGTGGTCCTTTGTGTAGTTAGAGCGATACAGATCGATATTTTAGACCTGCTGAAGAACGCAGGAAGCTCTCATGGAGCACATCGTTTCTGCATAGCGTTGCCAGTCGAGCCGAATGAAGCTTTTTGCAGCAGATGTCAGCTCATTGTTTTGAAGGTCCCACGAGTGAAGGGGCCTCGCCATGCATTGTGCGTTTACCTGGCTGGAACGTAGTACAGGGAACTGCCTCAGGATAGCTTGATGCCAACTGCATTACACTTGATGCTTGTCAGCTCATGTGAATCACATGTCAAGATTGAGTATCATTGTCCTTAGCCTGTCTTGGCAAAATCCCAGCTCTCCAGCCTCTTACCCTTGCCTGGCCCTTGTTATGCTTTGTCTTGTTATGCTTTGTCAACAGTAACGGGCATGGACCAGCAAGCTAGAGCAAAGTAGTGAGAGCCATGACTTCTCGGCCTAAAGCCTCGTCGCCAGTGCTGTTGCCGCAGCTGAAGGCGTCTGAGGGTTGTGTATCAGCCATCATGAAAACCGATCATATCTACTTCTCACGGTTGTGCCACCCCGCCACTTGGGTGTACAACGAACCCGTTTCGGCCTGTCCAGAGCCCGACCACGTAAATTGTTTGCGCCATATAGGATGTGTCAGCTTCAGGTATCTACTGTGCTTCGCTGATGGTGTTTTCAGGCCCACACGTCTCATGGTGCATTAATCATAGAAGGAGCGACGCCAACAACAAAACTGCCAATATGGCATTGGTAGTGGGAGTGTTGGTCTGAGTGTCATATTCCCCCACCCTCAAGGCAAGCTACCGCCTTGGCCGAACAGTTTGGTAGGAAGTTCATGAGAGAAAGATTGGCCAGTGAGGTGAGGCCGATCTTTTTCATGGGTTGACAATCAACTGCAAATATCTTGGGCTCAGGATTTTGATAGCTAACCAGCAGCTTTGCTTGTTGTGCAGCTTCCCTCAGCCTCTTCATTGTCATGGCTCGTGCTGTTGTGCTCAGCTTGGTGTTGGCATTGTCTTCAGCAGACGCCACTCCTTGTGCCGGCTTGTACGGGGCTGAAAGCCTCC
>CAJNIZ010047544.1:13250-35822 GCA_905231905.1 Symbiodinium pilosum | reverse complement strand
CGCTGTGGAACGTTTTTTTTTTTTTAGTTTGTTTGAATTTTTATTTTTATTATTTATCTACGGTAGGGATGGTAAGTAATCGAACCTCACTGCACACACATTGGGGGCCAACAGTTGGACTCGTGGTAATCGCCAAGCATGTTCCATCTTTGAAGGCTTCCAACGTTTAACAAGTATCACGGCTACCGTACTTGCACAGAAGATGTTCAAGGGTTTTATGGGCAGTAGTCACGGATCGGGCGGGAAGCATATGCGGGGCAAATGGTTCAGTGTGTACCTCAACGGACAGGCCCAAACCTTGTTGACTATTTGGGGAAAGGGCTGGCGCCAATCCTTAAATTCAGGAGTATCTGCATGACGCATGACAGTAAAGGAAAAAACTGTGACCTGATGTTGCGCAAGTGCTAAACGTAACCTCCTGGCACTACTTAAAAGTCCGCTAATCATTCTGGGGCTGTTTTGGGGGTCCATGTTTGCCTGGATCAGATCAAGCTGAAATCTGGAAATTGTTGTGCAAGACTGCATCCCAAAGCTTTCAGAAGAGCAGATGCCCACAGTGTCAGCCGCATTCAACTACCACCTGGGGTTCCTGAAAAAGTTGAGGAAACACAAGGTATATATGGGGATTACCACATTATACGGATGGTTTGCGGAATTCCCACATCCCCAATTCTTGAACCCTCCAAGCCCCCTCGGCCTGAACTCCAAGATGAAGAAAGCTTATCAAGAATCACAAGACGCTGTTTGGTGGGGTTCGCAATGAGGGTATAACTATGTGGCGTTGCAAGGCAACCCTGAACCTTCAACCGCAAACTTTGATCTTCGTGGCTATGACGAATGCCCAAAGGCAAACATGCACCATGGCCCCTGACAACGATTTGGGGTTCAAGGTACCAGAAGGTTTCTTCCAGGAATGGAGAAATGGGACACCCCAAATGCTATCAAACCATGTGCAAAAAAACACATGGAGTCTTCATGCTACGGATAAATCTTTCTGGGGTACATGAAGGGGACCTCCCTCGCTGAAAACAACCCAAACCTAAACCTAAGAAATGGCAGCCCAGTCGTAAACAACTATTTTCCAGGCTATTTTGATGTGCATGCTTGTAGCTTGGATGTTGCCCTGGCCTGTAACAGTCCTGCTAAAACTACACCCTTCAAAAGGCACCCAAAACTGGAATTATGCAAATATTTCCGATGGGATGGGCCCTGAATTGCTTGAACTCAGGGTGGTCATGGGGTGGGTTGACTGCTACGCACCGCCGTACCTACATCCGAAACCATAAATCTTAAACCCAAAGCCCTAGGTTCCCCAGGAACACATTAATAATAAGGGTACCCTTTTTCCTACTATTCAAATTTAATTAAGAGACCCCAAAATAAAAAGGGCAAAAGGGTACTACTGGGGTACCTAGAACCTTGCCTTGCAAAGCTTGCAGGAGATCAGCTGGCACTTGCATCTCGCGAGCCAAGTCCGCAGCAGTCTTGTTGCGGTAGTTTCGTATGTCTATACCTTGGTGCAGAGTTTAGGGTTTGGGGTTTAGGCTTGACGGTTTTGGGCAAATAAGGGGGCGCTGATAAAAGGGTTCTAATGGGAACGCCAAACAGGGAACCTCAAGAATACAGCAGGAATAGAATAGGAATATAATATACTATACCTACCAAGGTCTTTATACTCTATTATATTCCTACAACATTCTTGGGGTTTTCTCTTTGGGGTTCCCAATGAAATCGCTTTACCTGAGAGACCCTAGGAATACGCCAGGAGCAGAAAAGAGACTACTGGGGTGTTGATTAATGCTTGTATAGGTTAGGTGGACCCCTCACCCTGTAATAGTGACTATAAGGAATAATGGTGAGGGTCCTATTCTATTCCTGATATACCACTATTACAGGGTGGGGGGTCATCCTAATGTATAGGTCTTTTTTGAGAAGCGTCCGCATTCTGGAGGGTTGAGTATTTTGCGCGTCTTCTATTTGTCGTGGTGTTGCAGTGAGTACGCATGTGATCTTCCAGTCGGAAGTTACAAGCAGCAGGAGAGTATGGTCTTGCCTTTTACTGGGAAGCGAAGATCGTTATGCTCATGTTCTAGACACATCTGGCCCATATATGTGCAAGCTCTAGGGCCAAGCGGAACGGCATTCAAACATGGCATCGGTCTAGAGAATGACTCAAAACAAGATTTGAGCCGATGCCTTGTGGCATCACCCGCTCCCAAAGGCTACTGTAAGTGGTAGTTTCCCTAAATAGAGGCATCCACTTTAGACACCCCAGATACTAAAGTCCTTATCATGGGGACCTTGAAAAGGTACCCAGAATTTTGGGAAACCCGCAAGTAGCTTGCATATCGGGCAGGGCCTCCAAATCTAGAATCCGGGTTCAGGCTTTGGGAGCTCGAATTCAAAAAGCAGGGGAGTTGCGGCGGGGGGATTTCAAATTTTGATCCGTTTTTGATTGCCGTAAATACTTGGAACTGTACTACAAAGGGGACCCAAAAATCGACCATAATTTTGATCACCTGCTGTGAAGTTCAGTGTGCGGCGTTGTCACGCAGGATCTTTAACCTTGAGGATTGTGGACTTGTTTTTGTAGTGCGCCTCATCATTCTTCACCGGGACTCAACTGAGTAGCGTTCTTTTGGTGGTTAAATCTAGTATGATTATATTCCTTTTATAAACTACCATACCCAAAAGGAGGATGGAATCTTACTCTATATTGGGTACCGCAGTATCCCCCAAAAAAATACTACACAAATAACCCCTCTATAATCCCAGCTTCCATTTCATTTTCCATTTTCTTTTCCATTTGATTCTCCATTGTAGGGCCCTAAACCCTATGTTTGGTACCGCAGTATCCCCAAATAAAGTACTACTCAACTGGGGGACGTAGGGCGCCGGCTCGAGGTCACGGGATGGAATTAGGCATCTTGATTGGCCTTTGGAGCCCTTGGAAAAATATTAGGTTTTTTAGAGGGTTTAGGGTTTAGGGGTTTAAGGGGTTTAAGGGATTTAGGGGTTTAAGGGGTTTAATGGTTTAGGGTTTAGGGGTTTTGGGTTTAGGGTTATATAGGGTCCTTATGAAACTAAGTAGGGAAAAGATTTAAGTATCCCAAAGGTCAACCCAGGTAGTAGGTGTCCAACATCATTTAGGGTTTAGGATTTTGTTTGGGGTCCAGGGTTGAGGAACTAGTCTTTAGCCGAGGGTATCTTTTGAACCCTATAACCCAATGGGTAGCTCAAGTAACCTCTTTGCAGGCCAAGGCCTTCAACCCCAACCCCTCAATCATAAGATCCTATATCACCCCCCGTTCAACAGGCCTGTTTAGGCTTATTCAGGACTTGGCCTAAATTACCGTTCCCCAAATGGGGAAACTTTGCTTAGAGATGAAATTGCAATAGCAATCCCACTCTCAGGACCCATATTACAGTGAAGTCAGGGAAATCCCCGTATAGCCCTTTATTATTAGCCCTTATCTGAAGGGTGAGGGTGGTATAGGATTTTATGACTCAAAGCCCCGTAACCAGCGATACCAGCTAAGAAACGCGCGCCAGCAGCCAGCAAGAGAGATGTAGCCTCGAAATACCTCGGCCGCTTTTCTCCCCGATGCTGGAAAGGGCTCTGGGAGTGCATTGATCCGTTTAGGGTTCAGGGTTTAGGGGTTGCTTTTGCTAGACAAGCCTCAACCCCCAATATTAGCAGAAAGCGTTGGACTAGGGGCCCATGGTTTTGGAGACCACATTCTCGGGGCCACGCATCACCAAACAAAGTTGCACTACCAGCCTCGATTTTCCAGCACCAAGCTCGACAAACGGTTCTTTCTTTAGCAGCGCCGAAGCATCCTTTGTTTTGTCTTGAGACATGAAGCTGAGCAGAGGAGGTGAGAGTCATCGACGATGACTCATAGGATTACCATGGGCCCCCGCCAATTTGTACTGCCTAAACTACTAAGGCCTAGCAAGCCTTCATAAACCCCAAATTACAGACAATGCTTAGCAAGCCCTCATCATCCCAAATAATGTCTCATAAGTTGCTCGCAATGCAAGGGACGGGAGGATGACCAAAGGGAAAGGGTAGAGGTGTAGGGTAAGGTTGACATTCTGAGGGTTTCGGCTTTGGGGCTGTTAACCCTCTAATGGAGAATCAAATGGGCAGGACAATGGAACATGAAATGGAAACTGGTTTGTATGCAGAGATGTAGAGGTTTATAGAGGATCTTGGTAGCTCCGATCACCCAATGCAAACAACCCTGTTTTCATCATATGAGATTTATAGCTGCGTTTCGGTACGAACCACGTGTACGGGTCCGGCGCTCGAAAATGCTGCTTTTCCAAAAATGTGATTTTTTAGGTTGTGGATTTTTTTGGCTTGCATGCGCGCGAAACCATATTTTTGGCAACATTTCACCGTAGTTTTCCGTCAAAATTGCCAAAACGGTCTTCCAACCTGTTCCTCCCTTTGGGCATTTTTCTGACCCGCGTTTTTTTGGGTTTTGGATCTTTTTGGCGCGCAGGCACGCGAAACCACAGCTTCAGCAACATTTTATCTTAGTTTTCTTGTCACATTCACCACAGTTGCCTTCCGAGAAGTGGCCCGGGGCAAAGAGGGTGGGGGGTGGTGCTTTTTCTGATGCGCGTTTTTACTTTTTGGTGCGCATGCGCGCGAAACCAGAGTTTCGACAACATTTTATCTCATTTTTCGTGACATTCACCACAACAACCTTCCTTGAAATGACCCGCCGCAAAAAGGGTGGGGGGGGGGTTACTTACGTTCCTGTTCCTGTGAATCCAAAACAGCAACCCCAAAATCCTACAACTCTATTGGTTAGGAGGACCCCCCCACCCTGTAATAGTGGTATAATAGGAATATAAGAGGACCCTAGAATAATCCCTATTATCCCTTTTGTCACTATTGCTGGGTGGGGGGTCCACCTCAACTATAGGTCTAAGGAGACTCCAGGTGAAGGTTGCACCTTGGAGTTGCTTCCAGGAAGCCCGTCGGGGAAGTCCTTAAGGAGTATAGGACCCGTATGAGCTATTGTCTTAAGCCTTTTTAAACGGGGTTATATCGGGGTTACACCTTTTTAAACGGGGTTATATCGGGGGTTACACAAGGGAGGATTATAGGGGTTGTCTAGACGGTAGCTCGTATTGAGCTACCTTGGGGTTCTATAAGAAAGCAATTTAGGGGTACAACCAAATTCACGGTGTGGTTTGTTGGGCTCGCCAAGCTCGCCCGAAACATATTCTTCTCTGCTTTACTCCTGAAGGGGGCAGAGTAGAGGGTTAGGTTCCTCAATTAAATGTTACGTCGCTCATGCACATCCTGTGAATGACCGCAAGGATTTTGCACATGTTCAGGGGTATGGGTGGGGCGGGGGGGCAGTTACGTTCATCGCACCCATGCATCGGTTCAGGCGCTAATGGCCACGAAAATCATCGGAAACGAAGTCGTTCCGCGGGCCATTTTCTTTCCCTTAAAATTACGAGTGCCATGCCTGCCAATGTTTTTGAAGCCCCTCAGCGCTGCAAAATAAAGCGCCGCGAAGTAGTAGTAGTAATAGTCGTCGTCGTAGTAGCAGTAGTAGTAGTAGCAATAGTAAGAGCAGTAACAATAGTAATAGTAATAGCAATAGTAATAATCGTAATAGCAATAGTAATAGTAATAGTAATAGTAATAGTAATAGTAGGAGGAGGAGGAGGAGTAGCAGCGCCATCATCCTGCGAGATGCCCGCTGAGGATGCTGAACATCAACGGAGTAGCTCCGGAATGGTGGTATGCCTGGGCTCTTTTGGGGCTTAGGGTTCAGGGGGACTATGCCTGGGCTCTTTAGAGTCCTGAGAACCCCATGGATTAACAATTTTTGGTCGGACCCTTTTCCGTCTGCCGGAATACTTGGTAAAGTGTGGTTTAGGCGATCAAACTAAACTCCTGATAACCCCACCTACCCCTGGGGTACCTAGGGTACCCCCGGGGTTTATAGCGATTGGAGCCCAATTTTGGAGAATCAAATGAACAAGAAAATGGAAACTGAAATGGCGACTAGGATTATATAGTGGTTTGGTATGGAATGGGGTTTCCAACAGTTAGGGCTAACATATACGGGGAATAACTAGGATTGTGGCATTTTGGGATCTACATTGCATCTCCCTTGATAAGGAAACCACCAACTTCCTTCTGCAAGGGTTCAGGGCAGCAATATTTGTGCTTACTTCCCAAATATGAGCTCCCCCCCAGTATGCTTCTAACTGGGTCCACATACCAGTTGTGATTGAACTCCTTGAGCTCCCTATAACCCCCATTTGGCCGCTGATATCCCTCAACCCTAAGCCCCGATTTGGAGAAAGCTTGAAATCACTTCCCGGACAAAAACAATTTGAGCTGTAGTCTAAAATCCTACTATCCACCTTAACAGGCCCTATAATAGGAACCGGTATAATCCCGTATATAACCACCTTTGCGGAGTTTAGACCCTAAACCCTAAATCCAAGAAAAAGGGGGTTCTATATTCCCCTATATAACCCCCTTGAGGTAGTTGAGACTATAGCTCATTTAGGAGGTGGTCTGGTGGTATGCCTAGGATTCTCACAAGGTTGCGGAAACAGGATTGAGGGTTTGGGCTTTAAGGTTTTATGGTTTAGGGTTTTTAGTTTCGAGATTTTAGGGTTTAGGGTCGAGAGGGCCCCAAGCGCTTGCCAAACAAACATATTTCTAAGGCCTGAACTTAGATCCTTTCACCTGGTTCAGGGGGTTTAGGGTGTAGTGTTTTATGTATCAAGAACTATCTGTTCATATTTTGTCGGGTGAGGCCGTCATAACTAGGCCAGATGACCTGGGGGTTGCACCCCAAAGTTAAACCCCTGGCTTGGGGATCTTTGATTGCATTGCCTCATGTAAGGCTAATTTATGGCATGGGTGCATGTTGGGAAATAGTTGAGGGGTCTTGTGAAAGGTTGCAAGGGCGGGTTGAGGGCTGCGGCTCTATGGTTTTGGAGACTTAGGGAGTCTAGGCTTCCAGGTCTTTTGGCTCTTCAGTTGATGAAAAACGATTGAACCTATCCTCCTCCAAACTTACATGGAAACTGAGAATGGCCCCCTTTGTAGAGTATTGCCCTTTTGAAGAGATGTTTCTTGGGGGTAGGGAGAAGCATAGGATGTAAGGTTGACGATATGCCTCGGCCATGTCGCTTTTGAGGACCTTGAGGGACTTTTGGAGATAGATCTTCTGGGTTCAGAAGGCATAGGTTGTAGGGTTTAAGGTGTTTCGCTGCTAGTTGCAGAGGATGCAGGGCTTATGATGTACGGTTGAGATTGTAGAATTCAGGTGTGTCGGTTGTTCAGCTCCTTGCACGGTTCCGGGTCTAAGCCGAACAAACAAGCATGTAGACCTAGCAATGCTCCCAAACGAGACGATATTCAACCTATTTAAGAAATCTGCCACAGTTTTACCAGCATCTACATTCCGTTGGCTAGAAGAGAACTACAGTAACACGGATACCGATGATGCCGATGATAATGGCTTGGGCGTTGGGCTTTGCAGTCTTCTGAAAAATGTTTTGCATACTTGTGTCTGCGCCCACTTTGAGCAGGTTCTATTGGGTTCTATATTTTGTTGCAAGTCCGGCTTTGAGTAATCAGCTTCTAGTAATCCCAACTCCCTAAAACAGGACCCTACTCTGGTCGTATGATAGTCTGAATGCGGAACCCTCTCATTGGTCTCATAACTGTCTGCAGCCCTCTGGATGCTTTTAATGAGACCCTTGGCAAGACCACTTGGTTCTTAAGAGCTACCCTAGACCTGAACTCTGGACCCTAAAGCCTCAAACCTGAAACCAATATCCTAGACCCCAACTCCTGAAACCCAAATCCTAAGCCCTAAATTCATGCGGTCGATATGGGTCCTGCCAATAAGGATTCCCTGGGTTCCCTAAACCCTAAACCACTAAACCCGTTCCCCTATTCATGGAAGCTACCAAGGCAAGCCTGGGACCCAAAGTAACTGGGCAAGCCGACGTGGCATCGTGCAATCTGACTTGCACGATGTCGAGCAAGGCAGGCTGAAACTATGCCCACAAATCGCGGCGCCCTACATCCCTGAATCTTGAGGAGACCTTGAACTTTAAGGTCTCTTCTTTTTGGGGGGGTAGCAAACCTAAATGCAAGACCGCAGGGTCTGCTTGGAGGGTCACGGGGACTTAGTAAGTAGGTAGGTTAATAACCCCTATAACCCATGTAGTAACCCTAGTTATCCCCATTATTAAGCTACTTAAAAAGTCCCCCTGACCCTCCAAGTGGGGGATACCAGCAAAGCTGCCAGCGCAGTCAACCTTGATGGGCTCACCCTGTGCCTCATGGCCGGGATATTCCTTGGCTTCGCTTCTCCAAAAAAAGTTTAGGGCTTAGGGTATAGGGTTTTAGGGTTTGGGGTTTAAGGGTTTAGGGTGTAGGGTTTAAGGGTTTAGGGTTTAAGGGTTTAGGGTTGAGGTCGCATGCTTCCAAGAGAGCCCGCGTACAACGTCCACAACCTCTGAGCCAGCCCATAACACTCAGGTGTCTACTCTCCTTGTGCTCAGGATTTTGGTCCCACGGACCATAATATGGTAGCCTCAAACATAGCAGAATCATTCCTGAAGTGCCAGGTAGATGTGACTATACGGGTGCCAAGCCCTCAACCCATCAAGCTCGACACTCCATAACCCAAGCACCACTCCCTAAATCTTCAACCCTAAATTTGCGTCAATCCCCCACCCAGTAATGGGTACCACGAAGGACTATGGTAGGTATGTTAAGGCCCCATTTATTCCACATTCACGCATTTCTACATTGGGGGGGGGGTTGACCTAACCCTAAATCCTAAACTTTTAGCCCCAAGCCTTAAACTCTTGACCCATTAAACTTGGTTGCTGTTAAGGAACTTTGAATCTACCGTAACTTGTATATATATATATAGTAATGAATAGGGTTTTCCCAATATAGCAACAAAAGCGACCCCTGACAACAGCCCAAGGCTCATCATGAGCCACCAGACTGGTTGCTTCATGCCGATATCGAACTTTTCATTCACATCTGCTTTGGCTTCCTGAGAGCTGCTTGGGACTTTGGTCGTTTCCTTGAAAGAAGGGGGACCCCAATATAGACGTCAATGTATTACAATCCTCATTATGGGGACCCCCAAAAAGGTACTGCTAATTCTAAGAAACCACCCACTTCTCAAAACAGGGATACCATTATCACCCTTTGGAGCAATTATCGGGAAATACAGGCTTCAGGATTGGGGTAAACGGTATGGGATTCAGGTTACGCCGCAGTTACGGTTGTCTGAAAGTAGGGGTGCCCTTACGGCTCTAGGGATTAGGGATATGTGGGGATGAAGGAATTTATAGGGCCTCCCCCAGCACTTTGTGAGCCATAGTCTAAACTCCAAGTATCCCCCCAAATATCCCCTATAGTAGTCCCCTACAGAATCCCTCTACGGAGTTGAGTCTATGGCCCATGCAGGGACCGTCAGCAAGCAGCCAGGTGGAGCAAGGAGGGATCGAAATCTTACAGGCCCTAAACCCAAAACGCCCTAAACCCCAGAAGGGGTTGTCCAGAAGTTTGGCAAGTTTTGGACCTGCGTTTAGCGTTTCAGAAAGGCCTGGCAGTCAGTACACATTTGTAGCATGTTTTTGGTGGAGCTTCACAACCACAAAAAACTGCAGTGTCTCTGGCAGGTCCTACAATTGCTAACCCTGGAATTCACTTAAAAGGCTGCTTCAACAATAATGTGAAGAAGCAAAAATGTAGTCTCACAGCAGTCCCCTCTCTAGCGTTCGGGCCTCCCAGCAACATCCGTCAACTTGGGGTTTAGAATTTAGCAGTTTCGGATTTATAGTCCTCCTTAAGTAGATAGAATGTGGCTTTGGGCATATTATAAAAAGAATCCCATATTCCCCATATTCTATCTACTCAAGGGGGACTATAGCTCCCAGTTTAGGCTTTGCCTACTGAATTAGAAGCTCGTTTGAATCTCAAACCTGAATCCTACTTGGAAGGTCAGGGGGATGGAGTAGGTAGGCTCATTATGGGATAACCAGGGTTGCTACATGAGTAGATGGGGGTGATCATCATTATGCTTACCAAGACTTGCCAGTCCCTGCGATCCTTACAGTAATTTAGCCTAAACCCTAAAACCTTAAGGACCCTAAACCCTAAACCCAAATGAAAGCCCTAAAGGCTTAGGGACCGGACCCCGCAGGCCGTCTCTAGGTATATAGGCCGTCTGAGTGAGGCCCCGCTTCACGGAACCAGAAGGAAGACAGATGCGTGCTTATAGAGGAACCTCCTCAAAGAAAGGGTATACTTATTTCTAGCCCTGATCTTGAAAGGATTCATTGCGGCTCTTCAAGCTACGAAGAGGTACTTTTAAAACTCCTGGTTCCGCATTGGGATGCTATAGACAAGATAACTTTGAATTCCTAAACGCAAAGCAAACCCCCTAAACCCTAAACTCTCAACCCTAACCCCCCTAAACCCCCCAAACCCTAAACTCTCAACCCTAAACCCCCTATACCCTAAGCCCCTTTGACCATAATCCACTGGCAACAAGAAGTCATGAGCCTTGCGGAGTGGTTCAGCATCTGACGACCCATTTCTGCCCTTACAAGGAAGTTGTCATTAACTACAGTCAATAGGGTTTAGGGTTGAGGGTTTAGGGTTTAGGGTTACCCAGAGAATTAAGGGGCGTGGGTTTCTGATTAGTCAATATATCAGGGGCTATACTCAACTACCAAAGGCATCCCTTTGTCCACCCTTAATGGCCCCTTGGAAACTCTAAGCCCTAAACCCTAAATATGGTAGTAGCTCTCATGAAAAAAGCGAGGGTTGGATGCGGCCCCCACCCAGTAACAGTCTATCATAAGGGTCACATCAAGGATTGTATACCTTATATGAGCTATAGTCTAAACTCCTACTATCTCCCTAAAAAAACCCTGTAATACTCCCCTAGATAATCCCCGATACAACCCCGTTTCAAGGAGTATGCAGCGATAAACCCTACATTGTAGCTATAAACTCCAAACCCTACCTGTTACCGGGTGGGACACTATCCCAGGCTTAGGCTTTCCGCACACGTGGAAGAGGAAGCAAACTGGAGAATGGGCCCTCACAAACCCTAAACGTGTGGGTTGGCCCCTAAAACCCTTTGAAAAATATTAGTATATAGGGTCCCTTATTAAAGCCATTAGGAGAACATATTAAATGTCCCAGGGGCCTACCTAAAAAACCCTAAATCCTGATCCCCAAACACTAATCCCTAAACCCTCGACCCTAATCTGAATCCTTAAACCCTAAACAACTTTTCTCCCTGAACCTACATGCCCCTGCACACAGATTCCTGGCTCGGAATAGCGGAGCAATGGCTGTTTTGGCAGAAGGTGTGCAAGGTTGTCAGAAACCGCAACACGCACCTATATTATCCTCCTATAATGGAGAATCAATGGAACAGAAAATGGGAATTGAAATGGAAACTGGGGAATTTATAGGGTTCAAGGAACTTAATAACCAATGGGTTAATGTAGACCCCTGATTAATAAACCCCCTCCCCTTAATTGGGATTATACATTACCTGACTTCTCATTGTTTCGCATACATCTCTGGCTATCCCACAAAACCCTTTGACTCAAGGGATAGTCAGGTTAGAGATTAGCATAAACGGATGAGCCAAGCATCAATGAGAAACGACATGGACTCTGAGTAGCCTCCGTAAAACCTCATACTCAACCCAGACCCCCTAAAGGATCCAAAAAATGGGACCCCCCCCAATATGAACCCATTACTACATTGGGGAAACTAGGGGATTATTAGGGAGTTCCATGTTTTGGATCCTTTAGGGGGTCTGGGAAAGGCCCATGGTCAGGCAAAGTGAAGCTATAAATACCGTGTCATAATCTAGGGCTTAGGGTTTAGGATCTAATTCAGGGCTAGAGCTCGCGCTATCCAGTTTATGAGCCTACAGAGAGCACTCCACGCGACTCTCCTCGCTGATTCACGGTTCAGGTTTCAGACGCGATGTGATGCTAACTTACTGCTGCTTACAAGGGAATAAGGGAATATATCCCTACATACTCCCTATATGGCAGTTTCCCAAAGTCGGGGACACAATATAGAGCCCAAAATACTATACTTCCTGTTATTGAGACCGCCAAAAAAGTACCCCTAATTTTCGGAGACTACCATTTAGTTTCTTCCCATATTCCCTACGAAGCCCCAGTAAGTCATTTGGTCGGGGTTTCTTTTGGCTTCAGGGTTCGGAGCCGCAGCTGGCTGAGGGCTTTGTATCTGTATGGAGAAATGCAGGGTATGTGTGGGACTATATGAGCTGTAGTCTAAGCTTTCAAAGGAGAGTTATATAAGGGATTATATACGGGACTACTACAAGGGTTATTACCGGGGATACTAGGACTTTAGACTATAGCTCATATCATGTTGTTGGAGGTCTTGGCAGAAGTGCAAGTATGTCGGCAGCCATTCAGGCAGTGTTGTGGGGTCCTTGATGGCAAGCATGTAAACTTCTGCAGGAAAGTGCCGAGAAACAAGAACCTCAAAAGGCCCTCCCGATTCCGTATCATAAATACCTTGAACAAACAAACCCTAACCACAACCCCAAAAGGAGCATGGGCTCCACAACTCGGCAGTGCTGCTTTTTTGTCACCGTGGTCGCATTTCAGAGTTTCTCATCCCCTCAACAACATCCAAGCCCTCTTCGTCTTTGAGCCTACTATGCGAAAGCCAGGGGCCAAAGTGAACGCAGAAACCCTAAATTACAGGGCTAATGTAGACCCATGATTAATTAACTCCCTCCCCTTAATAGGGATTGTAATAGGGATCCTAATATTTAGGCCCTTACAAGGAAGTGGTTTATTAATCATGGGTTTACATTCGGGGGGTTGGTTGGGTAGGTTTCAAGGTTGCCCCCGAAAGGACAGAACCTCCAAGAAGGACCTTTTAACAGGCTATCCCATTAGGGAGTTCTAGCATTCTTAGAGGTCCCCTCTTGGGGCCCATCCGTGATCTGTCTGAGCTTTGGGTTGAAGGTCTGCAAAAGGTTTATGGTTTACGGCCCTTACCCTATGGGCTCCTCTCGAAAGTGCGCGCCTTCCCGGATACTCGTCATAACATGCCACCTAGTATGTTGAAAGGGACGCACTTGAAAGAAACCTCTATCTCCCAAGCCACAAAACACACCCGCGCACAATTTCCAACTCGCAGGGCACCGAGCTCCGAGCCTCACCCTGAATTCTACACGGGGCTTTCCCATAATTAGGGATACCTTTTTGGGGGTCCCAATAATAAGGATCATAGTATATTACTGTCTATATTGGGGTCCCCCCTAATTTGGGAAATTACCAAACCCGAACTGCCCTTAACCCTCGTCCAGGCAGCATCAAGGCAAAATGAAGGCTGTGCTTCAAGCTGATGGATGGAGTCCTCGGTTGTGGCGATGCGGAGCTTTTGCAGTGAACATGGTTTGGGTTTAGGGTTCCGGTTGAGGCATGAGTGTTGAGTGAATGCTCGGATTGGTTCTGATTGCAAGCAAACCCTGTGGATTCGGCCCTATAAGTCTAGCGATTGATTTTACAGGAAGTTGTGTTTCGGGCACTCTAGTTGAAATCCCGCGCCAGCCCCAAAAGTGCAGGTGGATCAATGCTCTAGGATGGACGTATGTCTGCGAGCAGCAAAGAAGAGCCAGCTTTCAGGGCCAGATGAATGCAAATTAGAAACTAGATTGCAGACTCTACCCTCTACCCTACGGCAAGAATCCTGACTTCAGCTTTCTGAGTCTGCTGAGCCTGAGGCTCACAATGATGGAAGTGGAGCCCTGAGATCAGAAACAGTTTCCTCACTTTCTGCTGCGACCACAACGAAACGGTAAACAAACACAGAAGGCAGAGGAGCCTTAACCTGCATACCCAGAGCAATTCCCATGAAACCTAGAATTTAGGGTTTAGGGTTCCCATGAATCCTCATCACGAGGGCCCTAAACCCTAACCCTCAACCCAAACCCCTGTCAGCAAGCTAGAGGCTGGGCAAACATGTATTTCATGACCCTGACCGCATCGCATGCGCAGGCCTCAGTAGCTTGCAGGTTCAGAGTTTAGCGTTTAGGGGTTTATGGTTTTAGAGTCCTGCTGTTCAGGAATTTGGGGTTTAGGACTTAGGGGCTTTGGGATTTCAGGGTTTAGGGTCTAAGGTTTAGGGTCTTCGGGGCTTTAGGGTTCAGGCTTTGGGAAGACGGTTTAGGGGCTGGGATCCTGTGACCGAAGTTGGGGCCTGCTGACATGAAAGGCCTTTAGCCTTCATGTGATGTACTGGGTTGCTGCTAAGGGACTTAATTTGACTTACCATGCGGGGTATAAATAGATAAATACATAAATACATTAACAAATAAATCAATAAGAAAATAAATAAATAAATAAATATATATATATATATTTATAGTAAATAATAGGCTTGCCCACGTATAGTAACTTAAACTAAATTCCTTAACATTGGCGTGTTAGACCTCAAGCTAATTGCTGTAAAAGAACTTATCTCAAGCTACCGTAATATGCGGGAGATAGCAAGCTTCCTCATTCTAACCATTCAAGAAGTTCCGTAACAGCAAACTAGAAGGTTGTAGCGTTCATGCGAGCGTTTGGCATGTTAGCCTTCAAGCTTTTACTGGAGTATGCCTGCTGGTGGGCAACAGGGAGTAAGGGAATACATTATTTAGGATATACACGGATCATGCTGGTTTCTTCCCTACTAATCACCAGTAGGTATAGGACTTAGGGCGTAAACGGCCAGCTAGAGACCTGCAAACCTAGGAGCTGTGCTAACGGGGAGCAAAAGAGGGCCCCTCTTGTATAATGCACTGGGAGGGTCAAGGGGACTCAGTAAGTAGGTGAAGTAACCCCTATAACCCATATCTTACCCCTAGTTATCCCCATTACTAGCCCACTTACTAAGTTCCCCTGAGCCTCCACGTACTGTAGCTGTTTAGACGGAGCTCAAGGCCTGGAAAAAGAAGAAAACGAGCTTCCTTGAGAATTCACCCTAGCTGCTGAGGGTTCGGCGGCCCCAAAAGCTTCAACCTTTTATCTGGTAGTTTCCCAAAATAGGGGGACCCCAATATAGACCTTAATATACGATAATCCTCAGGGAAAGCACCAAGATGGGCTTTTTTAGCAACTGTAGAATGCTCTATGAGTAGATTACGCGTACTCTTACTAGTACTAGTACTAGGAGTGGGAATAGTAGTAGTAGTAGCAGTAGTAGTAGTAGTAGTACTACTACTACCACCACTACTACTGCCAAGCTATGCTTGAGGGGGTTGCAGCCTAAGGTTTAGAGGTGTAAGGGCATCAGCTTGGACATTGGAAAGAGACTTTGCAGGTGGATTTGCTTCCACACGTCACTATAGGTAATGGGGTTTGCTCAGGTCATGGAGTTTAGGGTTTAGGAGGAAGAGAAGCGCATAAACCCAACGACTTTTAGGTTTTGGCCCCTTGCAACTGCCGCCCTGGACTTGGGTTGCCACTCAAACACCCTATGCCCTGATGCTATGGTTCTCCTGGGAAAGCCAATTCTGGGGCCCAAATGATTACCAATCAGGGATTAGGGTCTAGGGGAGAAGAAGAAAATTGAACAGATCATGCACACTGTGTTTTCTATGGAGTGTACGGGGAGGATGTAGGGGCCTAAGACATACTAATATCATTTCGAGTTCTATCTAATGCCTTTTGTTCAGTCTCGTGCTGCATGCCTTCCTCATGGGCTGTTTACGCAACCCTCCCTGAACCCCAGACCCTGAAAAGGCTTCTCCTAGCTCTGGAAAACCTTAAGCATAAGCCCTAAAGGCTCAAGATAGCTCAGTTGTGGATTGCCATCTGCTAGCGAGACGCTAAATCAAAGACGGAGAGCCCTGGCAAACACCTCAGAGGCGACGGTCCGCAATTTAGACTTTAGTTTTTGGCCCTCTATATTCTTTAAATAGGGCCGGTAAAGGGAAAGGGCTTACTGGATTGTTGTGGTATAGAATTCAATAACCGCACATTGGATGGTACAGGGTTCCAACAGCAGTGCTTTTGGCGGCAAAGCCGGGTACAGTTCAAGTTTTCATAGGGATCGTGCACAGGCTTGCCGTCAGAAATATTTGTGTTCTTGTCCGGCCCGTTCTTCTTTTGAAAGCATTGGCCCCTAGCAGGGGTATCTTCATACCCAATATAGACCCCATCCCATACCTGCCTGTGACGCTGCCAAGAACGCCATCCCGAAACCGCTCACATTATGGGGCCATGCTTCCAATCTTACAAATCGTCCGGCAATTGCATACTTTCCTCATGAAAATCTGGAGGTGCTGTGTACACTTAAATGGGAGAGGAAGAAGTATTGTCGCATAGGGTTGGGGAGCATCGTATAATCAAGGGATTTATGTGGTTTGGGGTTAAGGATCTAGAACTTAAGGTAGAGGGCTTCGCCAAGAGGCTTCTAGAGCCTTAGGAAGCCGAGGCCGTCAGTCCTGTCTAGATCCGGTTGACTCAACATGAAGTGCAGCAAGCCGAGTAGCGTATAATTCCTCATCAAGGCGGACTCCTGTTTTAAGATTTCTGTCAGGTTGTCCTCCACTGCCCACTATGATAAGTGGAATTTTGGTCGCATTTCTCATAGAAACCTCTCTTTTGTTGAGCCTATCTACTCAGCCTGATTCCTGGTCATAGACTTGATAAAGCCTGTGCAGGGCCGAATTTCCTCCGTACAAACCCTTCAGATTTCAGGGATCCCATATTTTAGGATTGCTACAAAGATCTGGTAAGGCCGAAGCAACTCCGTACAAAGCCTTGAAACTAGCCAAACCGTTTTGAGCAGAACCCCATACCCTCGCAATCACCAAGCTCAGACAAATACCTGAGCCCTGATAACAAGAGTTATGTGGCATGAAGGAATAACCCAAAACCCTGAACCCGAAACCCTGAACCCTGAATGTGGGTGGATGTCAAAATTATGGTCCCTTTTGGGTCCCTATTATAATACGGCACCTCATATTTAGGGTACCCAAAAAGGGACCATAATTTTGACATCCACCCATGTCAGGACTGGGCTCCTTAACATCCCTTGAGATGGAGGAGAAAGGATTTGGGCAGTTGCAATGCCAGATTCAAAGGGGAATCCGGCAACCTAGGGTTCTGATATCAAGGAGTTGTCCTTTGTACCTCAGGGTTTGTACCCTTGGGTTTTGGGCCCCTTAACCATGGAATATGGTCCTTAATAAGAGTATTTGGGGCCCGGAACCTAGGGTTGCAACAATTAAGGGTACAGACCTAAAGTCTTTGAAATCTTTGATTTTTAGGGTCTTCCCTTTTTTGGA
The DNA here is from genome assembly GCA_905231905.1 of Symbiodinium pilosum. Taxonomy (NCBI): domain Eukaryota; class Dinophyceae; order Suessiales; family Symbiodiniaceae; genus Symbiodinium; species Symbiodinium pilosum. The sequence continues at coordinate 18,438 of CAJNIZ010047544.1, read as the reverse complement.
GGCGCATGGGGATTTAACAAAGGAGCGGCTTCCTATACTAGTCCCTCTACAATCATTTGTAATGATCACCATAACCCACAGCCCTTACTTCCCTACTGATCATCAGCAAGTATAGAAACCCTAAACCGTAAACCCTAAACCTCTCTACCTGAGCCAAGGATCTTCAAACCTTGAGCCCTCAACCTTAATCTCTAAACTCACTGGAGGTTTTGTAGGGAATAAGTTCTGTAGGGATTATAATCCCCCTTAAGTAGATAGAATATGGGATATATGGGGACCTTTTTTATTTCTTCTACCCAAAGCCATATTCTATCTGCCTAAGGGGGACTATATATTCCTTACCCCCTACCAACCACCAGTAAGTAAACCGCCCTGGTTATCTACTGAAGCCCAGGAGCTTCTTTTTTGGATCTCCTCCTGCATCACATAGGATGCGCATGCCCTCAGCCTGACTATTGGGCTGCTCTTTAGGGGCGTTTAGGGGTTTCGGGTTCTGTGTCCCCTTTGAAAGGGTGGTATAGGGCTTTGGGGTTCAGCTACCATAGTATGGATATGTGGTAAACAATGTGGTCCCAGTACTGGGAGAGTCAAGCGGACTCAGCAAGTCTTCGAAAGTACACCTATCGCCCTTATAATCCGTAGAGCAACATCACTTATCCCCATTATCCACTTACTGACTAAGTCCCCATGCTCTCCAAATAGCGTTTTGGGATTTGGGGTCCAGGGCTTAGGATTTGATGTTTGAGCGTTGGTCTATTTTCCTGTTTACTGTTTGAAGCCTTAGGTAGCTGCCTTCAGGAGTTGAGAATTTCCTTGAAATTCATGGTATCCTGTAGGGATCTTAAAAAAGGTTGCATCGCAGTCGGCTGAGGTTACTTTAGGGATGGGTGTTCAAATGTTTAGGCTTTAGAGACTTCTGAAATTCGGGTTGGATTTAAGTGTCAGTGAAGAAGATCTCATGAATCGATTGCCGGCTTTTCTTAAGTCTGCGAGTGTCTACGCCAGGATCACTACCAGGGGTTGAGAGTTCAAAGCATCGCATTGGAAACCCTAAGCCTTAAACCAAACATCATAAACCTGAAGCCATGCTCCGTGCAGCCCAGGCAGTTGAATTTTGTGGTTCAATCTTTGCGCCCAGAGCGCATCTCGTGTCTGTGAGATTGCTTTGCACCTACCCTCTTCACACGTCTGATAAACTTCCTCAATCTCAAGCCCGCGAAACATTTACAGTACCCATAAAGTCAAGTTGCTCTTGGAGCAGCTTTGTCTTTCATTTGTTCGGTCATCAAGGGCTTACAGATGCTCGGCAACTTTTCGCCAGTAAGTGTTCCCTTCATGGCCAATCTTGCACTAAGCGTCCTAAAGTCCAGACGCAAGGAGCCGTTCTTTAGCAAACAAAAAATTGGTACTTCTCAGAATCGGATCTCCTTACTTATGCACACTGCAAATAGCAGGGTCCCTCCCGGACGGAGCCCCAAACAAAGAAACCGATAATTTGGAAAAAACTCCCTGGTGAGAGGCACATAGGTGCCACATCTTTGGTACCACAACATTGAGTCTTTGGAGATGGTGCAAGCTCGTTTGAAGAAAAACTACCCCCAAACGAATGCTGTCCTTTACCAACGGCTTATCTGGGTTTCAATGTTTCGTGTTCGGAGGATGGATAACTGAACTCGAAGGAAAAGATCCCTTGACCCTAAGCCTGAAAGCCTAAATCCTGACACCCAAACTGTGGAGCTTTAGCCTTAGATCCTAGGACCTACTTTAGGGTTTTTGGCTAGATCCTAAACCCTGAAGCCCTAAATCCTAGACCCTAAGCACTAAACAAAGGATGTTAATTGTACCCCTTCCTTCCCAAAGGTCCACCACCCAGATTTAGAACCCTACTAGGCCTGGTTAAGCCCTGTATAGTCCTCATTAGCTCCTTAAACCCCGGAAGGACTCCACTTTCACCATTGCAGTCCCTGCCACATTGTCTGCTGCTGCAGCCCAGTGCAAGGGTGTGCCGGAATGGGCATCCCGTTCATTCCTGGTTTAGGGCTTAAGGTTTAGGGGCATCCCTTCCATTCCTCCGAGCATGTCTGGACTTAGCGGCCTTCATAATGAGAATCAGCTATGAGGGTACATGCTACCCTAATTTCATACGGGTTATCTGGGAGCAACATTGGGAACAATTTAGGCTTCTACAGTATGCTACAACGAAATAATATTGCCACGCATAAGCCTGAAATAAGGCCATGTTGAGACCATTGTATGCAAGTAGGAACCCCAGAACCTAGAACTAAAACGGTCGCCCTTACTTAGAATAATTTCAAGGACATTTTGGTACTATTCCTGATATAAAACCCCATTTAGGGTCAGGTCGGGTGAGGTCGCTTTAAATTGCCAAGCAATACAGCCCATTTTATAGAATTATAAAACACTTAGGACCCCGCCCCACAGGAAAAAAATAGCTTACTCAACATCCCTGGCAACCATCAGCTCCGGTGGGTCCGGTGAGGTTGTCATAACTTGCCCAGCCCTAAACCCTAAACAACCTGAATCGCATTGGCAAAGGTGTTCCCAACGGAGCGTGGCACATAAACAAAGAAACATGCCTCCCCCAGTGCAAGCTGGCAGTCATAGAGAAGGTCCGGGCCATGATGGGCAACCAGCCATGTCCCCATGCTAGTTGCAATCTGGAGCAATGAAGACGGCGTCATACCAACAGCTACTGTCAGACAGCTGCCTGGTGAGAGGATCCTGACCAAGGAGCTGCTAGGCTCAACCTTGAAGACACCGTCAAAGCTTCCAAGCCACGTTCTCAAGTCTGTCACAGTATCAGTGGCAGGTCCGAATGCTGCAGCCAGACGCAGTGGTGGGAACAAGCCACTCGTCAAGCATGTTTGTGTCCCATTTGCAACAAGTCGTGCCGAGGGCGAATGGGTGTTCGTGCTCATCTTGCCCTTCCACATTCTGTGATCCACGAAGCTAAGTTTTACTCGGCTGGCACTGTGTGTGGGGCCTGCCTGCGAGATTTTCATCATGCAAGAAGGTTGGAGAGGCACTTACAGCATGCCAGGGGATGCATAGATTGGCTGACTGCATTTACTATAAACCTAAGGTCCCCCTAAGGTCTGCCATAAGCGGAAAGTTTCTAAAGCAGGGAGGTTTCTAGCGTGGCATCGTCCCTGCCAGCCCGGGAGAACCATTGTAGAAATTGCCAGCGTTGATGAAGGCTACGTGCTGCACCCAGCTGAGTTGTACAGTTGCGGCTGATCAAGGTTCTTCCAGGGCTTGGCCGGTGGCTAATTGATTTGACTTGCATGTTTTTGCTTCACTGTGCAGCGTTTGACGCTTCTATCGTATGTCCGAGAGAAAAGAGAAACCCTAAACCCTAAGCCCTAAACCCATACCGCGACGCTCATCTTTCACAAGGGGGCGAGATCTTGGGGCTAGTTTCTGAAACGTGGTTTACATTAGCCCCGACCCTTGATTAAGAAACCCCTTCCCCTCAATGGCGGTCATAGTAGGGATCCTAATATTGAGGCCCTTAAAAGGAAAGGCTTATTTATCAGGGGTCTACACTTTTCTTTTTTCCTTTCTGGGTTTAGAGGTAGAGTTTGGGGCCTTTGCGGGGGACAAGTTTCGGGCTTAGGGTGTGGGGTGGGAGGGGATGTCCCATGCTGGAATCTACACGTGAAGGCAAGGGCAGAATCACCCGTGACTGAACGCTTTATTGAAGCAAGGCCCGTCCTGCATGAGCTATAGTCTAAACTCCTCAAAGGGGTTATATTCGGGGTTATATAGGGGATTATATCGGGAGGATTAGAAGGATTATAAGGACACTAGGAGTTTAGCAGGAAGGCCACACACTATGGCAAACGTGGTGGTGCACTGAATTACTTTGTCTCCTGTACTGTCCGACGAAAAAATGGATCCTCTTTGCAGGCATACGATGCGCGCTTTTTTTCTTTTATGTTGTCTGGACTGGTTTTGGTAATCGGCCAATATGGGAGCGTGCTATCGTTTTCCAAAGTTGGGGGGGCTATGTGGACGATATCATTTGGGTGAGTGTGATTTCGATTTCCGATCCAAAGTACTCTGTGTAGAGTCCAATGCCCCTCGTATTCATAATTCTTATGAAGCATAAACGCCGCGCACCAATATGAGGTAGATTGACGTAATTTGATCCTGAGTATGCTAGGAAGAGAGAAGGAGGTGTTTGAAGGAGGTTTTTGTAGTTGTGTAGGGAAATCAGCTTCCGAAAGCCACACCGGACTACTGCGGCATCCGTTTTCCATTCCCTACTAAGCACCAGGCTGCCGATCTTGCCTCTCGGAAACAAAGACTACATCCCCAGCAAACTCAGGCTTTTTGAGCCGGAGCTAGCAGGCGGGTACCATTGTACAAGGAGGGCACCCTTTGCATAAGGCTTGCCGAGAGCTTACATAGGGAGAATGGAAGGCATATCAAGGCTATGTAAAGCCCATGTAAAGGAATCTACCCACATGAAACTTCAGCGAATCAAAGTTCTTGGCGATCTCCATAACAGTCCTAATTGCCCCGATGCGTAAGTAAGAGATCCTTGGCAGAGCCTGGGTCTACATCTTTAGGATTTAGGGTACATGACCCAGCAGGAAAACAAGGCTGTCAGCTTCCCCTAATCAACTTGATACTCCCAAAAGGTTGCTACAAAGACCAAAGTCTTTTCCACAAGAGTCTATGCGGGGTTCCGTGGCAGCTTGAAGAGACTCAATCCTTAATTGTAGTCCCTAGACTCGAAACACTATCAAGGGCAGGCAAGTTGCACGTTCGCGCGGCGCGACAGTAGAAGTTTCATTACCTCAGTTATACTCTCAAGGCCACAAAAATGTTTGTGTACAGGCCTCTTAGATTATAATTTAAGGTTGATTAAGGCCCCTTTCAATAGAGCCGCCACGAGGCCCGAATGGGCCTCATAGCGCCTAATTGTCTTGATATGGGCGCCAACAATTCCAAAAAAGGTTTGGGTTACGGGGCTCCTGAACGGGCGGCCCCTAAAAACCCGGTGAATAAATGAGCTATAGTCAGTACTCCTAGTATCGCCCTTGATAACCCCTATAGTAGTCCCCTATATAATTCCCTATATAACCCGCTTTAAGGGGCTTAGATTCTAGCTCATATGATTACTATTAGTCTTCTTCATCATCATACTACTACTACTACT
>CAJNIZ010047544.1:137-13178 GCA_905231905.1 Symbiodinium pilosum | reverse complement strand
TATTACTACTACTACTACTACCATAAATCCTGAAATTGCTACCGAGTTGCAGAGCTGCTGGAGTAGAATGCCGAAAGCGACAGCACCGAAAGCTTCTTCGGTAAGCTCCTAAGGTCTGAGGTTTGAAGCCACCCTGGTACTACAGGGGCCTAAATAACTTCCAATATAGTGTTTAGAGTTTAGGGTTGAGGGTATAGGGTTTAGGGGCTTAAGTAATTACCAACAGAATCTTGAGGTGCATTTGAGGTACCATATACTATAATTATACCAGGAATATGGAGCCATAACATTGGCAATCATTTAGGGCCCTATATTATCCCCCTTGCCCCAAGTAGTCTCCTCGTAACCCCCTAGTAGTCTAAGGTTTGGAATTGAGGTGGCAGGTTTGGGGTTTATGGTCTGCGGCTTAGGAATTAGGGTCTAGGGCTTAGCTGGGTATTGGGCCATGTTATTGGCCATGTTTGGCACAGCTTGGCTAACACCAGGTTACACACTGAAATGCAACCTTGGGGTGTAGGCGCTAGTTGGAGCTGGTCAACTTCATTTACTCCAGAGACAACCTGTGGCTCCTCGCAAGTACTCCCTTGACGATGACAAGGCTTACCGCTGAAAACAACTAATACTAAGCACCAGTCCTGCCACCTTGTTAGAAACATGTACGCTGGATGAAGGTATTGTTCGGAGCGTGCATCCATCTCCTGCTGTCCTGCTGAGAGTTCGAAGGATAACCTGTTCTGGACAGAGCGGAGGATACAAACCCCTAAATGGAGAGCCCCAGATTCACATCTACCAGAGCGCAGAGCGCAAAGCCTGAACCCTCAGGGCTTGGGATCGTTGAGTGGGTATCGTGAAGCAAGCCAGCAAAATCTTTCACCCCCTGACCCTATGCTGTGCTGGTCTGGTGGTGGCATGATTCTTGCGATGATAATACATCTAAAGCCTGCATGCTGCTGATGCAAATATTTCCTTCTCCCCCCTGGTGGCACCCATAACTGTCAATTCATTCAGATCTTTCCCTTCCCTGTGATGTGCTTTGCTTTCTCCCTCCCAGAGCTGTCAATTTTTTTTCTGCTGAAGCCATTCAGATCTTTCCGTTCCCCTCTTTTAATCATTGCCATCATTGTTCGTCATCATTCAGTATTGCTGAAATCATTCAGATCTTTCCCCTCTTTTGTCCCGACTGTCATGTTTCTTGGGGGCAAGACATTGCACACCAGCATTTTGCTCAGGTCTTGCAGACCTTTCTCCTCGTGGTGCGATGCGGTTCTCCCTGCCAAAACTGTCAGCATTCCTTCTTGCTGTGGCGTGGGCGTTTGCTTTCCTTCAATACATGCCATCATTGTTTGTCATCATTCTTTGTCGCTGACATCAGGGTGATGGGCTGTCATTATTGGTGTAAACCACACTGATGTGGAAGTGTTTGAAAACTGCAGCGATTCAGACTGAGTCTTCTTCAGGTCGTTCAAGTCTTCCCCCTCCCCCTTGTAGTGTGAGAAGTTTTCTCTCACCGCCTGTGGTGCAGAAGGTGGGGGACATGCACCATGGTCATGAGTAACGAGTATGGTGACCCGAATGTGCAAGATTCCTTGGACTGTTGGTAGTTTTGCAAGATGCCAAGCTGAGGAGGATGCCAAGGGGGGTGGGGTTGGCGAACCTAGAACGGAGATCATGCATAGGGAGCGCGAACAACTATAATCCGCTTGAGGAGTATTTGGGAGTACCGACGCCACAAGTAACTTAACAACACTTCCGACAGTACTGTCTACATACTCAACACCGCTTTACCCTAATAGTACATGTTCATGTAAGAGACCTTACTTGGAGGGTCAGGGGGACTTAGTAAGTGGCTTAATAACCCCTATTACCCATATAGTAACCCTAATTATCCGCGATATTAACCCACTTACTAAGCCCCAGGACCCTCCAAGTACAGTGTATGTTGGTATATACATATGTGGTACTTTAAGGCTTAGAATGTACTTCACTTCGGCTCGAACACCGTGAATCATGAATGCGCGTTCTCCTCACACCCCCTCCCACTGCGGTTCAGGGTTTAGGGTTTAGGGAAAGAAGTAGAACTTCTTTTTTCCCAGCTGCGTTGTGGGGTTTTCAGGCCTTAAGAAGACATGTTCTCCTCACATGGTCACCCAGGGTGTTTCTGCTGTGCCCAACCCCAGACTGTTGGCACAACTTCATCGCCTCCAATATAGACTTGGTTGGCTTGGAGAGCTTTTTGAAAAATTAGTATATAGGGTTTAGGGGTTTAGGGTTATATAGAGTCCTTATGAAACCAAGTAGGGAAAACATTTCAGTATCCCAACGGCCAACCCAGAAGAAGGTCTGACCGCAGACTGCTCCCGCAGTCACTGCGAGGGGAAGTGACATAAAGTCCGAGTCATTTTTGGATATGGTTTGGAATTTCTACAATACTGAACAAAGCCCAGTGAGGAATAACAAGCAATTCTTTTTTTCGAGTATCCAAGAGGGATTTAGGAACCTCAAACCCTGAACCCTAAACCACATAAGGAGCTAGGACGTTTGAGGCAGAGTGCTCAAGCCGTATTTAGGGTCTGTCCTGGGGCAGAGAAGGTAAGTACTGGGTTTCAGAAAATCAACCTGATCAGTGTGCTTTTTGTGTTTGGGCCAAGCAAGATTGGTACTCTCTATTATCTTCTTCTATGTCGGGGAACGGCTGCTCACTTAGCTAGATTCGCATTTGGCTTCCGTCAGCAAGAGGTACTTGGAGAGTCGGGGCAGGTTGCTGTGTGAGCAGGCTAACAGACATATGGCAGATTGGGGTTATCAGCATATGCTAAGGCCCCCAGACCCTCCAAGTGCTCTGCCTCAACCTGACACAAACGCCAATCAAAAGCGGGACCTTATCAACTACTGTCCTTTTACGGGAGGCCTACATGGGGATGCATGTTATCTTGGGGACGGCAAGCAGCATCACATGCAAAAACCATCGGTTTGATGATTCGAACGCCAGTTGAGACTCCTGCCAAGAACTTTGAATACTAAACCCTCAACCGCGACAAGCAAACTTTCATAGGAGTTGTGGTTTTAAGACCGAAACTTTCATATAAATCAAGGCCTAAAGCAAGGATACAATCTTATTCCATGTCCGGGGCCACAAACCCCCCACCCCCCCTCCCGCCCCAGTTGAAAAATGCAACTTATGTGAAGCTTTTACTGAGCATGCTGCCAACAGAAGGGTCCACGCGAGGTTGCGAAAACTCACATTCAGCCGGGATTACGGTCCCATAATGTTGGCCGAAACTGGCCTACTGTGAACACTAAACCGGCCTCAGAACCCAACTAAAAAATGTATTTTTTGGTTGTTAGTAGGGTTATAATAAGCAAACATGGATTTTTTTTTGAGGCCCCTATAGAAGAACTAACTAGAGCTGAAATTGCGGGATGTAGTAGAGGTTCCCATGAATACAACTGGAATGAGCTTGCCGAACACACTGATCCAGAGTCGGAACGGTTTCGTAGAACTGCAGGGAAATTGGTCTATGCATGTAAGCGTCTATCAAAACAATCACTTTCTTCCTCCTTGGACGCTTATGATCTCCCAAGGAACAGAGCCATGCTACCCAAAGATGCCCCGAAAAAGCCCATCTCCCGAACAAAAGGTAAGATTCCAGCTCCCCCAATACTGGAATCCCCACTCCCCCAATATTAAAGTATAGTATACCATAGTAGGAATGCTTAACATTGAAAGGTAGGGGGTTTTAGTATTCGGATGAGGGGACTACAAATCCCGAGCCCTAAACCCGAAACCATTCACATGCACTTTCTTGTTTCAGGTTTCCAAATACTCCCCCTAAACCCTAAACCCTAAATCCTAAACCCCAAACCCTAAGCCCTAAGTCCTATAGGAACACCTCAACCCTAAGGTTAAAGCCCCAAACCTCAAATTGAAATCTCCCCACGTCGTTTAGGATTCCGAAGCTTAGAACAGCATGTCAAGACAGGGTAATTCAGAATAAAATTTCAATTCCCAATTTAAGGCCATTGAGGTACTATTCCCGAAATAAACCACCATTTAAGGTGAGGTCGGGTGAGGTCGCTTTAAATTGCCCAGTCAAGAACGACCTGAACACAAGTTCCTGCTTCGTATGCCGAGGCTATCAGATGAATGCGATCGTGTATCATCTCGCTCTTCGGCTTCGTCGTAGCATCGTTCACATCTGCCTTTGCATCGAGCAGGGCCTGGCAAACGCAGTCGAGATGATAAGGGGGTTCTAGTTGCCCCAGCCACCCTAATAGGAACCCTGCAGCTATCATATGGCCAACATAGGGTCCTACTCTTAGGGGTTGGAGCCGCTGAAATCCCCTTGTTATGGTAGAACCTAGAATGTTGGTACGTGATGGTTGAACATAATTGGAAACCCTCCGGGACCTTGGGGATATTTGTGATCACAAGCGGATTTGGTGGCCCCTCGCCAGAATCCCAGTGCCCCAATCCCAGACAGACTTTTTCGTATTCCAACCTTTCCTCTTGATTGTAGGTACAGTTTTTCAAGCCAAAGACTGCCGTCCTCTGAAAGGGGACCAGACCAGCCCTTACGTGTGTTTGGGGGAGTATGAGGCTTCAGAGTGGTTTTGCATCTGAAATTTTGGGTGGCTTTGAAGCTTTCAGGTTAAGTTCCTGCCCGTGATGTTAGAACCCCTCCCCACACCTTTCTCTTATCAGATATTCCCATTGTCGTGTATAGATAACGTTGGGTAGGGTAGGGGTGGCAGGTTTTGATGATACGGGGAGGGGATTAAGTCTTGGAGGTTAAGCCCCTAAAAGCATAGCCCCGCGCCACACTGTTAAGTTTTGAGGTTTTCGGGGAGCTGCCTGAACAAGGGCCACGGTTTTACTGGTGCTTCAGAGGGAGTGGGTGGGGGTGAGTAAAGGGGGGGCGATCATACAAACCCTAAACCCTAAACCCTAAAATTATGACGACAATCCACTCCTTCACTATCCCTTAAGCACCAGTAAGGCACGGGTCCCATCATTGCAATAACCTTCTACCCTCTTGTTACATGCAGGCATGAATCTTTGTACATGTGTATATGCCTATGCAATACTATCCATGCCCCTGTACCTGATGTAACCTGTGCTTTCCTCACGAGATACTGGTATCCTGAGGTGGGGTCGGTGAGGGGGGGTGAGCACATATATATATATATGTATATATACACACATCTCTCTGTCTCTCTCTAAAACATGTCCTAGGAATCAACCTTCAATCTTCAATCCTAGCCACGGCCGAATCAATCGCCGTGCTTGGATCCAATCGAGGCGCGGGCTAAACGTCGAACCTAGCAAGACAACTTATAATGTCAAGCTCATTCCAAATCCGCCTGAACATGACCTCTCAGAATGAACCCTCATAAACCCTAAACCCTCATAAGCCCTAAATCCTCATAAAACCTAAACCCTAAACCCTCAAAAGGAACCCTGCAAATAAATCCCCGCAATTAAGAGTTTCTACTGCGCTGGCCATGACTGGTGGGTGCAGAGGTGGGTTCTCCGGGGGTGCCATATATATATGTATATATATATGTATTTAGATATATAAATGTGTATATATATACACATCTATGTAGTCCCCCTTAAGTAGATAGAATATGGGGTATATGGGGATCTTAGCCTAGTATGCCCAATGCCATATTCTATCTGCTTAAGGGGGACTCTATATATACATACACCTACACATATAACGTCTAAATAAGTTGGTAAATTTAGACATCTACATGTAAATTGAACATCTAAAGTTTAGGGCTGCGCATGAATAATCCGTGAACCATGTATGACCCCTAAATGAGGACCCGATGGGTGACTGTTCTAGAGTTGGCGCTACCGAAGCATCTGCAGGAGGGTCAGAGTAGCTACAATCTTTTGTCACCATATCGTCCCTAACGCATGGTCGTTGTTCTGGGGGAGCGACCACGGGGAATCCACTTCTTCAAAGCGTGAAGTCCCAAAGCCCCAGCCTCAAAACCCTAAATCCTAGATCCCAAACCCCAAATCCCAAATCCTACAAAAATCCTAAACCCTAGAATCCTAAACCCTGAACAATTTTGGGACTGTATGAGGAGGCACAAACCTCGAAAGATGTAAATTTGGGAGTTTCCAGAAACTACCTAAAGGTTAGGGGAAAACAGGGTTTATAGGAATAATTCCCATTTAAAGCGGATATGGGGGTTATTATAGGGCTGAGGGAGTTAGTGCCTAAGTAATGAGAATAGCCGAGGACCAGCTCGAAAACAAAATGGAAAAGGGTATGATACGGGGATTTTCGGGTAGAGGCTAGATAAATATCTTACGCAGCGCTAGTCTTGCCCAGATAGTATCGCAGGAGGATACACGTTAGAATCAGTTTATAAAGTGCTTGCTTTCCTACCTAGAAGCATTGCCTACAGAGCCCTTGACCGAGACCTCCACATTCCCTTGTGATCCCCAGATACTGCCTGCGGATTATCTGAAATATCCTGCTGACAACCTGCAACTTGCCTCTGACATGTAGACGTGTGCTAGAACAACTCAAGCCAAAAGACAAATCACCATCTCTTCTTAGCCCACATGACCCTAGGAGGAAAAAAAATCCTTTTTACATGGATATTAGGAACCCCATACACAAAAATATGAAGGATCCCTAACATTGATCCAGTCTTTCTATGGGTGTCCTGGGGCTTTTCAGCACCTCCCCAGCTACTGCCCCAAAGCTCCATGACCCACTGCCTCCACAAGCGGAACATCATCTCTCATGACCTTCTTGACGCGCAATTGGCAAACTTTCTCAAGGCAGTTGTGGCAGGGTTGGCATATAGGTCATATTCATAGCAGCAAGGAGAAGATATTTACTTATCTGCGATGTAAACGACGGTGTGGATATGGACAAGACTTGTCTTTACACAGCACGCACTTCAACATCTGCGCAAATGTCATGCAAACACACGGCCCAGGATTGCGAGCCCGAACACACTAATGACAACCATCAAAAGAGTTCGATTTGTTCTCGATGGCAGTATTCCCTACGTCCCACTACACCCATTGAAAATCTCCTCATGCTAGATTGTTGTTGCTACACGGAAGATCTAATGTTAGGGGGTGGCAGCGGGGCTTCATTTCAGGGAGCGTGGCAGGTCATAACCCCCGGCTCAGGGTTCATGATTGAAATGCCAACCTTACCCGCCAAACGTGAACTTTAGGATTTAGGGTTTAGGGCTTAGGGTTTAGGGCTTAGGATTTAGGGTTTAGGTGAACATTGTCTTTCTGTGTGCTTACCTGAGGATTTTGGACCCCGATGATATTGCTCACCCGCAGGCTCATTGGACTCAGTCATGCCTTGGGTTATTCCCCCTTACAGCAACAGTTACCACAAGGGGTAACAGGAATTATATTAACCGCTTAATAAGGCCCCCTTTAAGGACAACTACTGGGTGGGGGAATGACCCAAGTCATGCCTGATAACTGGTTTCCAGGCCTACTTCTACTTGCGTTAACCGGCAGTATTCCAGTTGAGGGAACTACATGAACTACAGTCACTGTTTAGGGTTTAGGGTTTAGGGTTGTTTCCTGAGAGAGTTAATGGACATGGGTTCCTTAAAAGAGACTATATTATGGACTATACTCAGCTATGAGATGGATCCCTTAGGTCTACCCCTAAGGGTGGTTTAATAAGGCTCATGTGGACAGTGGCTCACGTGAGTTGGCTTGTGCACCATGGTGCAGGCAAGTACCAGCTCCTGTGAACCTCCGAAGCACGAAGCTAGGGCTACGTGGTAAGCACCTGAATCTTGTAACCGAGTGCTACACTCCCCCAAAGTAAGCTGGGGTTCCGTTCGCGACCCTAGACCCTAAAGTAAACTTTTTACTGGCCTCACGGAGGAACGCTTTAGGGCAGGTTTGGGGTTAACGGTTGCAGAAGCTGCTGCAGTGCAGTAGGACCGGGCGTGTGGTGTTATGCGATGGAAAACGTATGCCAGTGACAGGCCAATGCCAGTGACAGGCCAAGTTCCATAAAACCTGGGGGCGGAAAACAATGTACAAACTTCACTCACCTCTTTCGAGATCCAGGCCGACGATATTCTTTCCATGGTCAAGCCCCTAGATCATAACCTTTGCTGACCGGAAGGATGATAGAATCTCACTCTATATATTGCACCCCCCGCCCATTAAAAAGACGGCTCACTCTACATCCTCCCAGACGTGCTAAACTAAAACAGCAAGGCCTTAAGCCCTCCCTCCACAGGAAGTTTAGGGCACTGAAACACCCTAGCCCTAGACTGTTCATCCCAAGCCCATGCCCCCTAAGCCCTAGTCCTTACAGTCCTCCGAAACAAGCATGGAACCTTGGAGGGGGTGATCCCTGAGGTACCCGAACTTTATACCCTGACGCCCAAAACCCAAGACATTCAAAGTGAAAACCCTGAGCCCTAAACCCCAAGTCCTCAACCTTACACACGGTGGTACCTTGACTTGGAATAACACGGCTAGTCATTAGCATGGATAAGTGTCCAGAACGTCGTTCTGCTATCCTGCACACAACTCTAATCACAAGTAGTCATGGACCTCCTGGCCGCTGAGTTCTCTGGCTCAAGAAAAGGTTGGCATAAGAATATCTGACAGGGTCATAGAGGCTCGACTCAGCTACTAAGCCAGGTGAGCAGCGATTTTTGGATGGTTGATTGAAATCGTAAAGCTAGATGGAGGTGAGAATCTGACTCCTTTTGGGGATTTTTGTCGACAAACAAGATACCACGGAAGTGCGGTGGATACAAAAAAACCTGAATGACACTCAGTACCTCATGCCTTGGGAATTCTGGTGTTATAGAATTCCAAGGTCATGCAGGATTTTTGGTCAATAGGGTTTAGGGTCTATGGGTTTAGAAGCCCTTCATAGTTTCAGCCCCAGCCGCGGCGAAGCATAAGGGAGACCAGCCCCTCTCGTCTCGTTCAAGAGGGCTCTTGAATCCATTCCTTGGCAGCTTTTCTGCGTTCTTTTTAAGGCACGTAAATTAAATACGGGATTTTTAGGGTTTAGGGCTTAGGGAATAGGGTTAAACACAATATGGGTGTATAGTAGATAATAGGGTTTCCTTATTCTAGCTTAGGGATGCAGGGTTTAGAGTTCAGGGTGTAGGACACATGTTTAGGGTTTATCTACTTCCCTAATTCTAACAGCCCCCCCCCCCAGCGCTCTCATATTCAACCTTCCCACTGTGGTAGAATTCCCAGAATATGTAGGGATCTAAGGTGTGGGCTGGGGCTTACAAGAAAGCTCTCAAGCGATCAGCTCAGAGCGTTACATTTGAAAGACAAAGCCAGACCGATGTTTGGGAGTAGGTGGGGAGCTTGTAAGTATAGAAGTTTGCGGGGGTAACGTCTCGGTTTTTGACCGTAAGCCCTAAACTGTGTGCGCGGTGTTAGGGCGGTTCTGTCGGGCATGTGCGTGTTTTCGGCCCTCTGTCCATGGTTACAGGTCCTTTAATAAACTCAGTATTGAAAGTAGCTGACATGGTTATAAGTACCGATGAACCTTCACGTGCTGCTTCTTGTTCAATGGGCTGAGTCTTGGCTTTGAGCTTGCCGGCTTTTCAATGTCAAGCGATGAGCTAAGGGCTAACGTGAGGTTCGCCTTTGAGAAGGCGACGTTGAGGTTGGTCCATGGCTTCCAGGTAACCTGAAGCTGGAAACACCAAACCCTACGTGCTATGAAGACTGTACTGCGCTCCGTACTGCTCCTTCCCAAAACGGACCCACACGAAACTAGGGCTTCTTTGTGCCTGGTTTTGTGCTTGGGGTAGTCAGGCGGATTCTGTATAGGGTCTCATGCTGACTGGATCTTCAGACTTTGGATCAGCATTTCCCGGCTGCACATGAATCCAGCCTCATGCCTTATGATTCGGACGCGTCATGAAGACCCAACATCCAAATACTGGCTTGCTGTTAAGGAACTCAAATTAAGTTATCATGATGCGTATATATATATATAGTAATTGATATGGGTTCCCCAATATTGTAACTAAAACTAAGTTATTTAACAGCAGCCCAGAACAATCTAGCAGCAAACTAGGGGCTGAGTTTAGAACATTCATACAATTGAAGCCTCCATCCCTAGAAAAACCTGAGACCTTGTCACCGAGAGCCACAAAAGCTTAACATTATATGTCGGGGTCAATTGATGCGAATCCCTTCTCATACGAATATTAACCCTCCTAATCCCTGATATCAAACATGTCCACCCAAAATACAAGGTGTCTGAAAGACTAGGAGAAAATTCGGCATAGGCCTTAACTTCTTGCATTGTTGTTTCCTAGGGTATGTTGCATGTTCCTTACAACTTGGGATTTGCTTTGAACGTCGCACCCTTTATAAAGATACGGGGCTATGCAGGGTTTAGGGATGAAGGTTAAGGATTTCTGTGAAAGATTGACCAACCTTCTGCAGCTACTTTTACGCTTTTTTCAAGCAACAAGCCCTCAATCCTAAACCCTGCAGCTCAACCCAAAAGAATACGACAACTGCATTGAACCCCCACCTAAACCCTAAACCCTGTAGCTTCATGGGAATCCTGACCTACTCAAGAACGTTGCCACTGTACAATCACTTAGGAGGATCCCCCCACCCTGTAATAGTGGCATCATAGGACTATAGACCCCAATATGTTCCTTATAACCCCTTGTAGTCGCTATGACTGGGTAGGGGTCCACCTGAACAATCACTAAGGCGATAATTTAGGGTCTTAAATCGTCAAAATAAGGCTCTCGAATGAATTACAGACTACGTATGGTTTTCGCAAGAATGTTCCATTGAGTACGGAGGCTTCTGCATTCTTTTGGGACTCTAAACCCTAAACCTTAAACCAATAATTTGAACTTGAAGGGTGTAAGGGGTGGCCTGGAGCAAGCAATTTGTGGACCATAAAATCAAAACATAAAAGTCTTGAACCCTAAACCCAAAAACCCTACACCCCTAAATCCAAAAACCCTAAAACCCTAGCCCCCTAGACCCCAAACCCCTGCACCCCTAAACCCTGAACCCTAAACCCTAGCTCCCTCTGCCAAGCCCGAGCTTCTGATGCAGGAACCTCGGAAAGGTTCATGGTTTTAGGGTTTCGGGATTTGGGTTTACATGGTTTAGGGCTTCAGACTTAGGATTTTTCGACAGTTTAGGGTGCACAGGGTTTGGCGTTTAGGATTTAGGGATTAGGACTTAGGATTATGCATTAGGGTTGAAGGTTAATTAAGGGAATAGGGTTTGGGTAAGTAGGCTTTGGCCTAGTGGTAGAGTTCCTTGGCCCCAGAAGACTAATGTGACCCATGATTTCGAATCCATGGGGGTAATATTCGGGTTATATTGGGGCTATATTTGGACAATGGAAAATAGAATGGAAACTACTACTTTGGGTTTTGGGGTTTAGGGTTAATTTCTCTCCGACCGGACACCAGATATATGCACTCACCCATATTGCTTACCCTACGTATACTCACCCAAAACCGTAGTACACATCCTACTTCATGTAGGACCCTAAAGCCTAAACCCCAAAGTGTGGTTCAGGGCTTTGCGGCTCTGGTTTGAGTCGACACGATGTCAGTTTCAGGGCAGGGTTTGTGTTTCAACGAGCTGCGGTCAATGGCAAACCATAGGTACTTTTCATACGAAGGAAACCCTAAATCCAGACCCTAAACCCGAATGAAACCCTTAACACCCAAAGTTTTTGAACTTTTGGGCTTCCATGTTTTCCTGGCTGAAGGCAATAGTTCGGCAGGCTTTTCAACGAGCCCAGTAACGGAATGCTCCGTTCTGATGGTATTGAGGACGGCTTGCTCTTTGGACCAATCTCAAATTCATATCTGGGTTATATAATGGGTTGCAGTTAAGGAACTAAATTCAAGTTACTATAATAGCAGAACCATATTAAACACTGTATTAACAGCAACCCAGTATATAGGGCTATTTGGAGGAGTTTAGGGGTACTACCCCAACACTAGAGAATCAAATGGAAAATCAAATGGAGAACATGACCTGAAAACTGGGGTTTTAGGAAGCAACTGGCTGATGCGAGGAGGCTTGATATACGACATTTGAGAGCTTCATGGGTACTGAGGAGCGTCACGCTTTGAAAGCTTCTAGTTGTGAAACTATTCCTAGAACAGAACACCCCCACCCTCAACAAAAATGTGCGGGTCTATCAAACGTGATCCCCCTATGTAGACCCCTAAATACATTTGTCCTTGCTATGGAACACGCCAAAATGGGGAACCCTCACCCCCACATAGGCTTCAACAAAAGCCTCACCAGCAGATGCAGGCAGTGGGTCTAATTCAGACATGTGGGAGGTTTGAGAAACAAAGGAAGTACAGAGGCTATACGGGCTAGGGACTAGGGTTTAGGTTTCAGGGTTTGAGATTTGGAGCTTCTCGACAAACATGGGGACTCTATTGAGGGTCTACAAGGGACTTACACTCCTAGGGACCCTGTTGTAGATTATGTTTTGAGAAGCACGCAACACCCGTGTCCCAACCTAAGAGATGCGGAAGCTTGTCTGAGAGCAAGCCCTGCAGAAGAAGCATCCCCCTCCCCTTCACCCCACAAAGCCCTAAATCTTATCGTATATATGCATAGATATATGCATATATATATATATACATATGTATGTATATCTTCCCATGTAACCCCTACATAGTTTTGCAGAAGGACTGCTCTATTAGCCCCAAGTCTCTGCATTCCTTGGATTCCCCTCGGGTCCCAGAAATGGGATTTGCAGATACTGATCCATATGAGCCATAGTCTAAAAACTGCTTTAAAGGGGGTTATTTAGGGAATTATATAAGGGAGCATTACAGGTGCTATTCACGGGGACAGTAGGAGTGTAGACTATGGCTCATATTGAGCTCCTTACATCCTTATTACAGCGACTCCCAAAAAAAGTAGCCCGCGTAGGAACTGCCCCCACATCTTGGTGTTCATTCCGCATCTAACCCCCCACCGTGAACCCTGCGCCCAACGCCGGAAATAAACCCTAAACCCTAAAC
>CAJNIZ010047543.1:13355-32157 GCA_905231905.1 Symbiodinium pilosum | reverse complement strand
TTGGAGTCCTTATAATACGGAGCAATTACATCTTGAGTCTATGTTGGGCTCCCACTTGCGGAAAACCCCATTTGGGAAGGATCCGGGGCAACTTGAGTTTGAAGGGGTCTTCGGACCCACAAGCTCTTTTTTTTGGGGGTGTACCTTTTCCCCGAGGCTCATGTCCTTGGCGTTTAGAGTTCAGGATTTTGGGTTTAAGTTTTATCGTTTAGGGTTTAGGGTTCCAGGTCTTCCTGTAGATGTTCAAGAGTCGTTTTTTTTCGCAGAGGTGCAGCGTCTGAGTTTATTCGGGCTTCAGGGCACCAGGATTTGGCGAAGTCTGGAATTGGGGGCTCAGGATCTCTTCGGCAGCTTTTTGGGTTTTACCTTTGTCAATTTGTAGCCCTGCCCTCTCAAAAGGCAGCTCTACATTCACATAGTCTGTTGGATAATGTGGTCAATTTAGAGCTTAGGGGCTCAGGGGACTTGCTTCTGGTTGCGCCCGCCTGTGGCTGCATGCAGCGTGGAGGTGTGTTGGGTAACTTCATATGCACTCAGCGCACCCAGCGCATCCGATACTGCATTGCTGCTCTGATATCTTGGGCAAATCGTGAACATACCGTGGATACAAGTGTACAACTACAACTACACATCCTTATACACACATACGGCAAACAAACGTTTTGCAAAAAACGTACGTACACCAATAGATAGATAGATAGATAGATACATACATACGTACGTACATACATACATGCATACGTCCATACA
The DNA here is from genome assembly GCA_905231905.1 of Symbiodinium pilosum. Taxonomy (NCBI): domain Eukaryota; class Dinophyceae; order Suessiales; family Symbiodiniaceae; genus Symbiodinium; species Symbiodinium pilosum. Next base: position 31,407 of record CAJNIZ010047543.1, on the reverse strand, counting down.
TACATACATACATACATACATACATGCATACATAGCATACAACGGTAGCACTGCCCGTATTCCCTGCATAGTTCCTATAGAATCGTCCAGGGTCCATAACCCTGAGCCCTGAGGTCCTAGGCCCCGAAGGTACCCGTGGTGCCCTGAACAATAGTCCCTGAAGCTATCCTTGCCGCGCGCAGCTCCAGAAGGCGGAAGCCCTTACTCCAAATCCCTGAAGGTAGCTTTTGTAGCTTATCCGAACAAACGCTTCACCCTTAACCCTAAACCCAACAGGCGCCATTCTTGCCCTAGACCCTAAGCCCTTAAACTGTACTTACCCTAAACCCTAATTTGGCCGGCCGCCTTCCCTTCGAAACGAGACTTCCTCGGGGCAGGCCTTGGCTTGCCATTCACAAGGGCTTATACTGTGTAGGATGTAGGGTTTGGGGTTTAAGCAGGTAATGGAGAATCAAATGGAAAAGATAATTCAAAGCGAAATGCAAACTACCATTTGGGAGCTGGGTAAAGTCAGGGTTTAGGGGTCTTAGTTTATAATGGAGAAACAAATGGAAAAGAAAATGGACACTCTAGGTGCCTTTAACAAGTTGAAATCAGGATGAATATTGGACAATCGAAGGGAACGGAGACTGGAAAAGGAAACTGGTTTCAGTTTAGGGTTTAAGTTAAGGGTGCTACCCGAAAGGCCCGCAGTTCTATCGATGAATAGGTTCTCATATACCTCAACAGGCACAATTGTTACTGACCCTAAGCCCTGAACGTTCCATCTCAAACCCTGAACCTTACACCTATAAAACCTAAACCCCTAAACCCTAAACCCTAAATTGCCACCTAGCAAGGCAAGGTTCGAGCTCCAGGGCTTTCGAGCATAGATTTTAGGCTTACGGTTTTATGGGCTCTGGGTTTGATCCTCAGGTTTGCTTCAGGGTTTAGAGTTTATAGGGTTTAGGTACAGGTTTCAAGGGAACCCTACACCCTGAACCCCTAAACCCTAAGCTAGTGTCGTATGGAGCGTGGCTTCTAGTCTAGGCACGTTTGCCGCACCTTGTCAGTGAAAACCCATCCCGCTTCCCATGGAAGGCTTGTAGTCTACAAAGCTGAGCCCGACAGTGCATCTTCAGACTGCGAACACCCTCCTCTGAAGGGGCAGAATTGAGGGCCCTACAAAGTTTCAATCTTCATGGCTGCATATAATGGTTATGAAGAAATTCAGATAAAAAAAAGTATTCAAACCCCCCAACCCTGAAATCTAGACTCCTGCTTACTTGGCACAGGCCCGCAACATAAACCGAACTGAAGCTCAAACCCTGCGCGCTGAAATCCTAGAGCCTCTACGTTAACGTTTATCATACAATTTCCCTAGACCCCCGGGAGGATCTAGAAGTAGAATCTAATGACTAGGGGAGATTTCTAAAGGAACCCTGAAGAGAAACTGCTTTCTGCCAGTTGCTGAGTGTCCTAGGCCAACAAGAACCCTTTCCAATGTGAGAGGATTATAGGACACACCAGATGTGTAACGTGCGCATACCGAGCTAGCAAGTCTCTCCTGCACCTCCCAAATACCTAAAACCTAGTCCATGTACTCAGTATTTTGGGACCAAGTTTGGAGGTTGAGGTAGATACTCTGGGCGATTTAAACCCTAAACCCTGATTCCTGCAACACCGGAAAATGCAGCCGGCGATGCTCCAGCTCCGGTTCTGCAAAAAAGGACACAACTCTCCTTAGACCCCAGGTTTAGGGTTTGGGGTCTAGGGGTTTCCACTTGCATGGCCGACGCAGCAGCGCCAGGTTCCAATCCGGGGGTTTAGGCTTTGGGGTTTAGGGTTGAGGGTTTTCAGTCAAGGTTTGTACTTTGTGCTTTGTGTGCTTGTTTGCTGGTTGATGATTTTCTCCGGCCTGGCTGGGAAACCATGTCCGACTGTAACCGGAAACAGTATCTGAAGTACGACAAGAATATGCCAAGGTCCCCATCCTCCGCACGAACCTCCGCGACCCTCAAAAAGCGCAGATGAGCTCATTCAACCTTATGGTCCTTTGTTGGCATCACTCGTCGTTTCGCACCTGATGTTTTGGGGAAGAAAGCTGGGATGCATACACCCACGCAAACGAAGTAATTGGCATAGAAAACCAAAATGTTCAAGGCCTCTTGTGAACAGACAGTAGTGGCCTAGGTAAACCTCCTGCTGGAGTTCCATGTTTTTTTTGGGGTGCAGCGTGAACTGGACGTCCTCAGGTTATGTGAGGTTAGGCCGAAAGCTGCTTTCTCAGCGCATTGATACAACCCTTTGTTAAAGCCACCACACAAGCTCAACCATTTAGTCTTCGGAACCCTAAACCCTAAATCCTAAACCGGATCAAGAGCTGGAGTGAGCGGATTATCTGCCAGTGCGTGATGACCACAGGGAGGTTCAAGGGCACCCCTTTGCATCTGGAACTCCTGCAAACTCTACCTTCAAGGGCACTCTATAACCTTAAACCCTAAAGGGGGTTCTGAGGTAGTATGCCCTGGCATCCTGGCAACATGTGTGACATGTTGGCCATAAAAGTTTTAGCGGGTGTGACAGGCTTCTCGCGATTCTTGGCCAATGTGTGTGAGTCTGCATATATACACATATACATACACACATCTGGTCCGTGTCGATTTAGGAAAGCCACATATGAACACGTATATGCATATATATATATATACATATGTGTGTGTATGTGTGCATTTATACAAATGAATAGCGATGTATGAATGCATATGTATATGTAAAATCCAACCCCGAAGATGTCTAGGGCAGCGTACGGACTTTCTTCAAGACTTTCCGGATGTGGTACATCGAAAGTCTATTCAACACTTCTGTGGGCTAATATAAGCCCTGAACCTCTACGGAGGCCGACCCCCTAAACCCAACTAGTCTTTGTCTTCCTTCTTCTTATGGGACACTACCATATCCGCAAAACTCCTGAGGGAGCGCATTTTGAAACTACCCCTTTGCAATCTTTGCCCTTACTCCTTTGGAATCCTTTCTGGACATTCCCAATCCTGGTGCTCTCATAATCCCTAGAGCCGAATCACTAAGGGACCCCTACTGTAGACTAAAAGTCGTGCATCGACATACCATACCATGGCACCACAATTTCCAAAGTATAAGGAACTGAGGATCATGCAGGATTTGTATCATCCATTGTAGCCTATTGCCACATGCCCGAATCCCGCAGCCACGTATCGTGGAAGGACCTTCGCTGTCAACATCGGTAACCACCACGCTTGGCGGCCTAGGCTCCCGAGATCGGGGTTGACGGCTACAGAATCATGGTTAAGGGCTTGTAGCTTTTAGGATCTGCTTTGAGGGGGCCTAGGCCTTTTGTAAGGGAGTTCAAAGCTTAGGGCTTTGCAGGCTACACTCTGACAAAGCTGCCCTAAATCCTGCATGCTGAGCGATGACACTCAGCAACAGGATCTCAGGGCCACAGCACACCCTAGTCCCGAACTCTTGAAGCTTTAGATGAGAGATGGGAATTACCAGAGAGTGGTGGCCCCTTTGTAGTGGTACGTTCAATGATGAATGTGGTGAGCATACTCGGGCCTAAATTTGGGAAGCGTACCTATGGAAACCTCCAGATCAGTCCTTGGTGAATTTGAGTATCTCCCCAGCTTAAACTCGAAACCGGGAAAGCTGTCTAGGGTTTAGGGTCTAGGTTAGTAAGATAGATAACCAAGTGCTGTCATCATAGAATTAGTCACGCGACTGGGCGAGGAGATGGAGTAGCAAGCAACAAAAAGAATTGCAAAGAATTGTTAGTTTCCCTAAAATGGAGACCCCAATATAGACCCCATCACAATAATCCTGATTATGGGGGCCCCTAAAAAGGTACCCCTGATTATGGGAAACTCCCGATTGGGACTACAGACTAGCAGATGCAGCAGGACTATAAAGCTGATGGGGCGCATCGTGGCAGCAACAAGACACCGAGCCCCCCAACACCAACTCGATACTGGCCGCGGTCTGCCGGAACTTCAGAGACTGCCAGGTTCAAAGAGCTCCGAAACCCTAATTTTTCAATCGCAGTTTAAGGTTTAGGGCTGAGCTTGCCACTTAATTAGGACCGAGGGATTCAGGCGGCGCATGCACAACATGCGTACCAACTTCATTGTACAGTGAACACGGGACACCTACTTGAGCTTTCACATTTTTAAAGGATGAGTACTTGACAGCTTTTGCGTCCTGTTTTGGACGGATAGGATTCAGCAACTGCAATGGATGGCTTCGGATAGCATTGAAAAACGTCCGGCTGAGGGTTCCAGCATTTGAGCTTGAGAATACTGGCTTGAAACTTACACTTGCTGGTGCTGAATGGCACCTGTACTTGGTTGGCCTTTAGAGACCCTTGAAAAGTATTAGTATGGATGTGTCCCTATAAAACCCATAAGAGAAAATATTTACGGAACCCAGAGGCCTACCCCGTGAAAAGCTTGAAGTGTAGGCTCCAGAGTTTCTGGCTCTAAAGGGGCTCCCTGGCAAAAGAAGGGAAGTCACAATAATCATCCTGTTCTACACCCTTTTTGCTCCTACTTCACAACCTGTGCTTCAAGTCTACGTGTGTAAATTCCGAAAAAACAAACCCACAATGCTTGCGTAGAAGCAGGTCTGAGAGACCATAAGGTTACACTGTTGCGGAATATGGGGTTTTGGGTTTAGGGTTTAGGATGTGGTGTGATATTCGGGATATATTGGGGTTACATTTTCCCTACCCAGCTTCAAGTTGACACTGGCCTCGTTACTTTTTGTCCCATCGGATACTGTCTCGAAGTTCACCACCTGCCGCAACGGTTGCAAAGGTCGAGGACCCCTAGTAGTACGTTGCCTTGATACCCTTGTTCTCTAACCCTTCATTGAAGAGGAGGTGGCCTAAGCCATCAGTACTCAGTACACCCAGTGTCCCATGTAGTTCTGGATTCAAAAAGCTCAGGGCTGAGTTCCCAGAGGTGAAGTTCCATAGTGTTGCGGAGAGCTGCAATTGAAGGATTGTGGTTGGTTGGTTGGGTTGGAACCCCACCCACTCATAGTGGTGTAATGCGACAACATATTCACATTATTATGGATGGAAGCACAAGAGCAACATGTGTCCAAGGATTGGGAGGAAACCGATTTCTAAAGAGTTCTCGACAAAAAAAGTGCCTTCACATCCTTCAATCTTGCTGAAGGTCACTAGGATACTCTACTGTCCGATCTTCTTACACGGTCAAGAGCTGCCCAACGCGCCGCTTCGTTTAGGAAGCTCAGTTTTCCTAAGTCGCTCTTGCACAACGCAGGCGAATCTTCAGGGTGGCCTTAATTCCCCAAAACATTTTGAAGATTCAACGTCATTTGAACGAGGGTCCCTTTTTCATGTGCGCATCTTTAAAGGCAACTGTGGGTGTTTAGTGGTGCACAAGATAACGGTCGAGTACCCTAAGTTTTTGGGTGCACAAGTAAGACCCATCTTGTGCGAGGCGCGCATCTAGGCCCCAAGTATAGCGGTGGTCCCCCATAAGGACACCACATATATGAACTTGGCAGTGTCTCGTGTGTACCCACCAGAACAATTTGGATACGAAGCCCAGCTCACAAAGTGGTTACTGAAAAAATGTCCCCAAAACGGAAATACGGCAGGTTCGCTTTTTGCCAATAAGGATGGTTCTTCCTTTAAGAGGCCTTTACCCAAAGAGACCATGCAAGTATATCGTATATATGTAAGGCGAAACGGGGCTCTGCAACTCAAACTTTTGGGACCAAACCCTAAACCCTTAAACCCTAAACCCTACATGGAGCCCTCCGGTTGCAACAACTTCCAACGGGATAAAGGGGTGATATAGGTCTATAGGGGTTATAGGCTTTAGGCTTTAGGGTTTAGGGTTGGGGTTGGGGTTTTAAGGTTATCGGGGTATATAGGCTTTAGGGTTTAGGGTTGGGGTTGGGGTCTTAAGGTTTAGGGTTTTGAACCTAAGGTTTACCCAAAGCAGCGCAGCTTCTTTTGTCAGCGCTGGCTGTCTTCGGCTCAGCAACAGGCATTGGAGGTGGCGGCTGCCACGAAAGCCTCATAGTTGAAATCTGCGTGAGGTTTAGGGCTTCAGGTTCATGGGTGTCAGACTTATTCTTTGATCCCCATGTAACCCAATGAGGATCCCTACTATGACCCCTATTTAGGGAAGTGTGTGTTCTTAATTTTATAAGGGGTCTGGGTTACTCATATCGCAGGTCAGTCCGCCCGATTGTAAACAATGAACGGAGCTCAGAAGCACTTGAGTCATAGTCTAAACTCCTAGTATCCCCCTCAGTAAGCCCTATAGTTGTCCCCTGTGACATCCTTTACATAACTCCCTTTTAGGAGTTTATAGACTATAGCTCCCGTGAATTTAGGCATCAATTGGCTCGGTGTCGAAGCAGGCAGCCCTAAACCTGTTTCGGAAAGAGTCCCCCATAAGAATACTTTTCTGAACACCTCGCCGGCAGCACCCCCGACAATTCCTACGTCCTTCACATCCCAAAGCCCTTGCTCCAATCTACTAAATCTCCGTCCTAAACTTGCAGGTCTATAATGTCTCTGGGCTACGATTCCCAAGCCCTTCTTGGAGGGGGCCTGGAGTTAGATAATATTAAAGCGACCCCTTAGTAAGCGCATAGTATCCTAGTGCAATAAGTCGGTGAGGAAAGTGGGCTCCCTAGCCCACAAGCATCCCCAAGATGTAAAAAATACCTCGTTCAAGTGTGCTCTTCATTGCCGGCTGGTAACTCCTTGGACGACAACTTCCGAACGGACTGCTGATTCTCGAAGTTGTAGTAGTACTTGAGGCCTGCATAACACTCAGGGGCAACTGTGGTGTAGAGCACTTACAACTAGCACGAGACACGAAAGAGTCTGACAGTACTGAGTTTCGCCAGTTCGAAAGCGCGCAGCAAGACTCCAAGATAAGATGAGATATAGTCTAAACTCCTAGTATCCCCATTAATGAACCTTATGATTTCCCCTATATGAATAACGCCCTTTGAGGACGTTAGACTATAGCTCAGATCACTTGCAGCTGTCTAGGCCCTCATCAGACATACTCACAACTAGGCGGACGGGCAAATTCATCCTAAAAGGTCGGGACCTCCCCCCAAAAGCCATCATGATAGTCTTTGGCCCCCCAGAACAAGGTATTGAGGCTAACATGCTGGGTATTTGGGAGGTCTAGGTGGAGCTATGAAGCTCTAGAAGCCATAAGAACCTAACAAGCCCAAAAGCAACCGAAGCCAAGAAGCCGGGCCAGAAAGCTCTCCACGTGAGAGCTATAATGTGATGCGAAAGCTTGACTCCAACAAAAGATTGAGGACGCTCCGCACAAGAGCTCCGTTTCAAACCGCAATATGAGCAAGCTCCACTCTAAAAAACATGAGAAAAAGACAAGAAACTCCCCCAAAAAGCAAGAATCACAAACATAGTCGGGATTCCCTGGGCGTCATAGAACGCATGCCAGCGTACATTGATGACCTTCAGGATTGAGATGATTGTCGGGCTGGGCTGCATATCCTAAGCTGAACACTTGATAGGTAAGGTCGATTGAGGCTACTTCTCGGCAGTTCCCTGCGTCCCTCTTTTGGTCTCTCCTTGTGCGTTCTAGCAGCTTCTACCAAAAGACAGCAGTTACATTGAGAACCCATTCAGCGGCAACTAGTCTACTCAACAGCGATTGAAGTGGCTAGATATGGCAGTTTCCCTAAATAGGAGGACTCCAATATAGACCCCAAAATACTCTAATCCTTATTAGTGGGACCCCCAAAAAGGTAGCCCTAATCTTGGCAAACCCCATATGGGCAAGCATCAGTGGCTAGCCATAACTTTGCTTTTCTGTGCTCCTTCTGTTAAGGGTTTAGGGCTTAGGGACTATATGTGGGTTGGCCCCTGGGGGGGAGGGGGGGGCCACCCAGGAACTGTCGGAATATGTAGAGGTTATGAGGGGATCATGGGGGGGTCCTTATTTGGGGCTACATCCGGGAAATTTTGAGACCCTAAACCATATCTCATAGAAAGACCGCCTGCTTCCGTGCTCCTGCGTGGGAGTCTTTCATCTTGAAGCCTGGCCAGTACTTAGACATCCTAAATACAAAGCCCTGAACCCTAAACCCTGAGGGTTTATGGCTGTTAGCATTGAGGATTCTAGGCTGTTAGGCTTAGGCCTTTGGGTCTAGGGGCAACATGACATGAGCAAATAATTCACTAAGCCAATATCGATGTCGAAAAAAAAGGGGCTATCCACGAATGGTAGCTTAAGTTAGGCACATTCCTTAGCAGCATGCCAAAGTACCTATCAACAAACCTTCTGGGGAGGCAAGGAGCTTGAATTAGGGTTTAGGGTTTGGGGTTTAGGTGTTGAGTTTGGGTAAGGAACTGCAAGCAGGACCTTCAAATAAGATATGGCAATTTCTCGAGGGGGGCCGAGAGACCCTAGCCCTGTATAGGGATTGTAAAGGAGGGTACGGGGTGCCTATTAGGGATTATATCTAGCTAGTGTTGAGAAACACCCATTTAGCTTTTGAATCATGCAAGCACCCACCACGAGGATGACAATGACGACCAGCAGCGATCGACAGAAACATGCACATTTCCCACGCGGTTTAGGGTTTGGGACCTTCGAATACCTGCCGAATCCTTACCATTCTCATAGGAACTTCCCGAAAGAGGCGCCTGATGTTTTCAAACCCCCATATCCATCCTTCCTTCACCATGGGAACCGTCGCCTGCGTACGAGAGGTCCAGCCGCCTGATAGTCAGGATTAGTTTAGGGTTATATTGGGGTAATGCTGAGGCAATATAGGGGCTATATAGGGATAATGGAAAAGAAAATGGAAACTACTTTAATGCATTATACTATATTAGCGGCAAGAAAACGGAACAACAGCATCGGATCTCAAAATTTGATGGTCATCAGCAAGGAGTGAAGGAATGGACAAGATAATGCAAGCCGTTTTAATATTGCAGATTCCATCATGCCCAGTAATAGAAACCAGTAAGAATTGGGGCGGTTCCAAGCTGCTCTGTAGTAAGGTCAGACGCCCAAACCCCTAAATGTCTAATTCAGGCGCCTAATGAAATAATTGGTGATATCACTTTGAGGTCAGCTTGAGGTACTCGATTCCATAATCATACAAGGAACATACGGCCGCACTATTGTTAATTTAGGGTTTAGGGTTTAAGGTTTTGACCCCTACACTGATCTCTTTTAAGTCGAGAGGCGGGTGCTCCGCGCGACGCCCTCGTGCATGGAGTCGATCAAAGCAGGATCCACAAAAGGAGCCTTCGAGCTGTTTAAGGTCTTGGGGTTAACGGGTTTAGGGGTGTGGGGCAAAGCGGACTTGAGTCTGGTGCGTCGAAGGTGAGACGGGAATGCATACAACCAAATACAACTAGTCAAGCAGCAAAGAGGCAGTTTGCTCAGAATTTGGAAGTGATGCGTCGTTCAAGAGAATCAAGCATAGTTTTGAATTTTGGCTCCCGTTCAAAAAAAGAGTGATGCAGGAACGTCATACGTGTTGGAACGGTCGCGCGAAGGATTATGTGGTTCCACCGAACAGTGAAGAAGTTTTGGGCAAGAAAAGCACTTATTATTGTTTAGCCAAGCACGGGTCACGATATGAGGCTTTTTAGCTGTGCCGAGAAAGTATTCATTGCGGATTGGAATCTAGGATTTCGTTTCCTTGCTGCAGCAAAACGCTTTTTAGGGCCAACCCTACACCCTAAACCCTAAACCCAACCAGGTGTTAGTTTGATGTCCTGTGGTGACATGTCTTGCCAACTGTCAAGAGGCAGCTCTGCAACGCATGGTTTAGGGTTTAGGTAATTGGAACGGGGACCTTCTGAAGTCTAGGATGATGTGTTGCGCCTTTTCAAGGAAGCTCTTGGCACATGCCATTGGGAGTCAAGCGGTAGATTAGTCAGACATTTGAAAAATTCAGGTATTGCATCAATGAAATCAGCTGTTATAACCCGAATAGCGTTTAGCGGTGTAGGGTTTAGAGGTTTAGGGGTTTAGGGGTTTCAGGTTTAGCGGTTCAGGGTTAATGTCCACTGCCACCCTCGATAGGGGTCCCAGAAATCTTCTCAACACGTCTTCGGCCGATGGCTACCTGAAGAGAATTAAATGTTGAACGTTTGGAGTGTTGAAAGTTGACAGGCTGAGCGTAGGGCTTAGGAGGTAGATTTGTGGGCTGTAAAGGATATAAGCTTGAAGTGTCCAAGGCTTCTGTAGCTCAGGTCACTTTCTTTGTGGCCTAAGTCCAACTTGGAAAAATGCGTCCCTACATCATGCCATGAAACGGTCCGTGCCCGTAGCAAAACCGCGTTGCGCGTCAGAGCCTGAGCCCATTACCCCGAACCTGAGAGGCCCAAGTAGGTAGACGCCCAGTGTCAACCCAGTGTCTATGTTCCATTGTACTGTCAGTGTGATTTGCCACTATTGGCGACCCTCGGTTTAACCCTGAACCGTGTAGGGGTTATAAGATAAAGCACAGCTCCCCGGGGAAACCTTGAGCTTCATGCTGTCAGTATACCACCACAAAACAAGTACGTATCTTGCTATGTGGACCTCGGAACGAGGCCCCAATTCTTTGGGCTGCTGTTAAGGAACTTATTTTCAGTGACTATATTTGGGAAACCCTATTATTTACCAAATATATATATATATATAGAGCCAATATGGTAACTTAACTGCAAGTTCCTTAGCAGCAATCCAACTCTTGGAACCCCCGAGCTGTCAGCAGAATTTCGGGTTACAGCCATGCTGCCCTCACAGGCGGGACAGTGCCACGCTGCGACATCCTCGCACTCCTGGCAAGCAGGATTCTTAGGTTGAGACAAGAATATGGACATGTAAGTACTTATAGAAATGTACATACCTAAAACGTGAATTTGAAAGCACGTGCATACACGCGTGAATCTGTAAAGACATTTGCATATATATATATATTTAGAAAGAGATGTGAGTATATATGATCATCTGTACATGTCTGTACACCACGGGGCACTTCCGAGTAAGACAAATAGCATCCACCTTCCAGCAACATCTCGACAATTATCCTCGTCATGCTTACACCTGAGGTTTGCATACGGTTTAGGGTATAGGGTTTAGGGAAATACTTCTGAACGGAACGCAGACGCTCTACAACGTCTGGTTGTTGATTTCTGCCGCGCAGACGCACTGAAACTCTAAACCGAGATCCTATACTATACTCTCAACCCGCATTCGCATGAATTTCAAGCCTATAGAGACAACATTCAGAGCCAAAAGCGACTGATTCAAGTGGGTTCTCACAAACTGTCGCATTTTGAGGGCTTTAGGCTACAAGGCAGTCCAACCCTACATAGCAACAAGCTGTGACCAGATACTTCCCGAACCATGGCTCACAGTAGCTAGTGAAGCGGTTTCTACGTTTTTCTCCAGCACAGTGAAACAGTCGCTAAAAATCAAACCCTAAACCGCGTCTTTCCGTTGAGACACTACCTTCCACGTAGGCCCAGAACCCTTCTTGAAAAGCCGCTCTTCGTGTGAATTGGCTTGCAAAAATTAAGGGTACTTTTTTGGGGGGATCCCTCTACAAAAGGTATAGAAAGTACTTCGGGGTCTTTATTGGGGTCACCTTATTTTGGGAAACTACCATGTCATGCTTCTCGGTTCCCAACAGGCATTCACTCCCTCTACGCATTATGCACCTGTGGTTTAGGTACAGCAGGTGGTCACCAGGGGCGAGGTCTTTTCTGAACCAAACCCTGAACCCTCAACTTTTAAACCCTGACTCCAACGCCTTCTAACTCCCCATCTCTAAACTCCAAACCCAAAACCCTAAACCCCAAATCTTGAACCCTAAACCAATCTGCTCTCTAGCCCCGGTCAAACAACACATCTACACCCACCCGGAACAAAGCATCACAAATGTCCTTCATACAGGGAGCTCTTAGAAGGCGCCATAATAATCTTACTAATGCCACAATCCTTGGTATGTTTACAGAAGTCTTCCCAAACACAAGGATCCCACATCATCTACCCCAAAGCCCTATTTTGCATGTTCAGGCTACTACACGACATTCCCCATGACCCCATGTAAACCCAGCGTCCATTTCATCTTTCCACTTGGATTCTACACGAATCCAAGTCTTTGGGTCCCTACTACAAGCGTAAGCCTTAAACTCAAACCCAACATTATCCCCATAACCCCAAAAGTGGAAACGCCTAATCCCATGCAACCTCTTCAAACGGACACCTACACGCTGAACTCGCGGGTCGAGGACCCATAACAGCTCCTCACACTTGTGCGCAGCCGCCAACGTTGTGGAAACAGCCTTCCCAATGCTCACCACAGCCATGTCTCTCAGAAAGGTTGCCCCTGGAAGTGCTGGTTGATATGTAGGCGTTAGGATCTAGCGGGATTGTTCCCGCTTCAAGATTCATAGATAACCTATGTATGAGACTCATGACCCCACGCGCGACTACCCTTCAACCTATGCGTGAACATTGAAGTCGTAGGAAACGATGCAACTGTATGCTTTACAATAAGCGATGACAGCAGGACCACCATAGGGAATCGCTCCTTCGTCGAGCTAATTAATCTCTGGCTTCACGGATGCAGTGCTAATCGTCCAGGGTCTACGCCTACTAATTAAGTGCTATCCGGTAAGTAGGCCCAACAGCACCCGATGTCTGTCTTGTGGATCTGTATGTTTCGTAGTTTCCAAAAATCATGCGTTCCTCCCTGCCTTCCAAAAAAGGACCGTAACTTTTAACCTTTGGAAACTCCCAAACCTTGATCCCTAAACCTTACACCCTAAATCCCAAACCCTAAAACTTAAACCCGAAACCCAAACCCCTAAAACCTAAACTCTAGACCTTAAACCCTAAACCCAAACCCCTAAACTCAGTGTGAAGGGTTGCCAAATAGTCCTCATTATCCATCTCAGCCAGGGATGCAGAAGGGAGAGTAGGACTCACTGGAGACCACCGCATTAGTTTAGGGTTTAGGGGTGTCGGGCCCTCGTAGGGTTTAGGGTTTAAGGGGGGAGGTCTAGGGTTTAAGGGGGTAGGTCTAGGGTTTAAGGGGGTCAAGGGTTTAAGGCGGTAGGTCTAGGGCTAAAGGGTCATGGGTGATCATATTTTATCTGACTGAATCAGCCTTGTTCTCAGCATTCTGATGGACACGGTGACAACAGGGATCGCAATCCTGCTGGAATTTTGTGACCAGAGTGGATGAGAATCGCAGTCGCAGATGCTTCCAATTTACAAGCCACGTGATCCCCTACCCAAGTCATTACAACAAACTCTCTTGCTTCTCCCTAGGGCTCCCAGCTACCTAAATAGTAGGTTGCTGGGCTATGTAACTATAGGGTATATAGAACCCAGAATCCATTATTTAGGTACTGTAACTGGAGAACTAGGGCTACCAAACCAGGAACTGTATCGCATAGAATTGCTTGAAGACTCGAGCTTGTGGACAGGTTTAGGGTTTAAGGGTTTAGGGTTTAGGGAGTTGAGCACGCGGGCCCGTCCTTTATCAGAAATCATTCGCTTCTTGGCCGGTCTAAGCATGATTCTAAGAACTACTCAGCATACCCTGAAACCTTACAAGGTTCCCCAAAAAGAGGATACGAGGTGAAAAATACTAACATTGATACGGACGAAAATCACTACAATGATACTAGCAATAATAACAAGAATACTAAGAATGATACTAGAAATAACTACAAGAATACTGGCAATAATAACAAATAAAATACTAACAATCATACTAGCAATAATAACAACAATAATACTAACAATGGTCTTAGTAAAAGTAACAACAATAAGAAGAGAAGGGGGTCACCCTGCCTCCTCGCACTTCTCAGCTGCACGCGCAGCTTCCAAGGCCTTGAAGATCTGATTTGGGGGTTTAGGGTTTAGGGGTTTAGGGTTTAGGGGGATTTCCGCAGGAAATGGCATTGCTAACACTAGGGTTTAGGGCTGTCCTCCATCTTGTTTGTGTCTGTTTTGGGGCCACCAGTACCGGAAAACCCCAAACAACTTTGGCTAGAACAACCCCAGGCCACTCCTCAGTTTGAAAACTCCTTCAAAAAGACCAGAGCCTACACAATCTTAAAAGACTTACTGTTATAAGGGGTAATATAATAAGTAATATACGGGTTATATAGATACATAGGGGTAAAGGAAAAGAAAATGGAAGCTACCATTTAGGGTTTAGGGTTTACTGCAGTTCTTGGGCTACCTCCTAAAAACTCGCATGGTGATGATCAATGTTAAGGGTTCTGATGAGCGCCCATTATTGGAGACGCGCCTGTAATACAACTGCTCCACTTTCTGCCCACCCTGGGTTACTAATGGGTTAGCGAACTTTCTTGTAAAATGCTACAGTATTGGCGCAAGTCGCTTGTTCAAGGGATATAGTACATTACCAGGATCCCTCAATACTCAAAGCACCCCCCTCCCCTGTCTCCGAGTCTTGTGAGGGAAGGGTTTGCTCGCTTGGGCTGCGCTTCCTGAATCTTGCCCGAGACTGCCCCTTCTTGGGCTGCAGCCAGGGTTTAGGGTTTAATTCCCAGCCTCCACGGTCCCTTCAATGCAGTCCTGGAGCAAAAGCTGGATAGAGATGGTATGGAACGCTGGAAATGGTGATAGTCGCAGTTTAGGGTTTGTAACGGCGACCATATTTTGGAAATCCAGTTGAGATTCTGCAGGGGGGCATGTGGGGATATGTGGTGAGAGTATGGCGACTATTGGGGAGGCTGCTACTTAGCAATAATGCCACAAGGGCGCAATGGGCTATAGCCTGCTGAGGACCCTACCTTTTTTGCTAGGTGTTGCAATACCTAGCAAGCGCAGAAACTGCTAACATCCGTCAATTCTTCTCATTCTTGTTGCCGCGTAGACTGGAAGGTGGAGGGGCGCTTTTTGGGATTCCTTTGCTTTGAGTTTGGTTCCAAAGTGCAAGACAAAGATGCCATCGTAGCAATACACACAATATTAGTTGTAGCCACGCTAACGTCACAATATGAGTTGTAGTCACACCAACAGTCATGGTCATGGTAAAAGTCATGGTAATCCTAATAGTCATTGTCATGTAAACCCCGATTCCTAACCTAAACCCCTAAACCCAGCATTACAGTGAAACTTCGGAACATGTAGTTCGGGGCTCTGCACTGACCATGTTGGCCTCGGAAACGAAACTAAAGGATTCAAGACATTCTGGTTGTATACCCTCCCAAGAAGAGGCTCTTAGCCCTGTACGGGGGAACGAAATTTAACGCTGCTTAAGGGTACTACCTAGAGGGCATCTACGGGGACTGTATTCAAGAACAATTATGATGATCCACCCCTTTAAGCACCAGCATCAGCCAAGCCTACGTCCCAAACCCGTGCTGGGGGTTTAGGAGTTAGGGTTTAGGATTGAGGATTTAGGTAAGTCACGGCCAAACCTCGGTGAGCACATCGCGCTGGAAGGCGCTCCCCAAAGTGGGCAAGGCGGCTTTAAGGGTCGGCACCAGGAACGGCTCCTTGTCTGGTGTATCATGGGGCTACTATAGGTTTACGCGTAGGTTTAGGGTTTAGGGGTTTAAGGTTGCCCAGTAATCCAAGCACTTGTTTAATTTGGGGGGGCGCCCCCGCTAGAATAAGAAATTGAGGGCGCCAGATTAAAAGAATGACTGGGTCTCCTGGAACTCAATTAAAAAAGGATAGGAATGCATTCCCGCGCCATCGGGGCTCTTGGACCTCTATTAATTATCAATTGAATAGGAATGTATTGAATATCTCTATTTTCAGGATTGGTTCCCCAGAAAATTTCTTTAAATGTAGTCCCTTATCCCCATACGAAAAGCCACCTAATTGTAGCTAGTTTTTGGACGCTACTTTTTCCCCAAGAAAATTCTTCAAATGTGGACCCTTTAACAAAACAAGTGCTCGGATTACTCGGAACTCACAGAATCAGGCCAGTCTTAGGGGATTAGTAACGCTTTGTTGTTCCTGTGAGCTTGCAGGAGTGCCAGAATTGGGGGGGCTATGGTAGTCCCATGAATTCTTTTTTTAGGCTTTGCAGAGTGTAGGATGGCACCGAAGCTCCCCAAGTCCCACTACCCCTTAAACTCCCCCCCCCCAAAATGTAGGATGATACCGCGGTTTAGGGTGTAGGGTTTAGGGATGTTGGGAAGCTGTGCTCTCAGAGACTGCGCTGGACAGGGTTACTACCAGGAGAGGGGACCATAGGTCCCCGACATGCAAGAGCCCGCACGACAGTTTAGATACGGCACTGAACCAACTCTGCAACACTTTGTATAGGGGCCATATTGAAAGCTATATATATATATACTTATATTGTTAATATTGCCTAACTTTTACAGAGTGGGGCGCAGTACCAAAAAATTAGAATCGTTACCAAGCTCCTGGCTCCAAACTGGTGATAATTGTCCTGTACATTGGATTCATGTACATCGGCGGTCTGAATATCCTGAATTTCTGGCAGCGCACGGAGGCCTGATTTACAGGGGGTTATCACAGAGGGCTTGTAGCGCACTCTGGGGGGGCCGACGTCAAGAAGTGACTGCGTTCGAAATTTACTTTCGTTTCCGGATCCCCATGGCTTTAAGTTGCTAAACTCCTGGAGGGGCTGGAGTCCCCACGTAGCCCTGCTTCATCAACAGAGACGCTATTTCAAGAGGCTACTAGCACCTACATTTCAACAGTATGCTAGTACATTGGAGAGGGGTGTAAACCCCATACCCTAAACCGTGGTCAAACTTTGTTGCCGACGAGGCACTTCAATCAGGTCCACTCCCAAAATCTCAGCCGCCAGGATCACCTGGATGCCGACAAGAAAATGAAAACAAGGGAGTTTCCCAAAATTAGGGGTCCCCCTTTAGGGGGTCCCCATAACAATGATTGCAGTCATTTGGGGTCTATATTGGGTTCCCCTTATTCTGGAAAACTACCAGATCGCAAACACGTGCACATATACACATACATACACGGCTTAGGGGTCAAGATCTGCAGGTATATAGGATTTGGGGTTTGGATCTTGACAAGGGAAATCAGGATCCCAACGAACACATAATTTGCACCCATCCTCAGAAAGACAATAGATTGTGGGATCCTAGGGTGACTAATGAGTTGTAAAGGGTTATACAGGATTATTAATGAGCTGCGTAGTCTAACTTGATTGAAGGCCCCTCAAAATACCACTCTTTGCATACTGCCCCCCGACACCGTCTTCAATGAGGGCACTCTTAGGGACTTTGTAAAGTCTTTACAGAATGATTCTCCGACTATTCCTGGGGGCTACGTACCCAACCCTTCCAAAGGTTTGTCACGTCCATACTGATTATACCTTGGAAGTTCGCCTTCTGCTTCCACTGGTGCATTTACGATTGCAGAGTCCCTGTGCGGAAGCTTACTTTTGGCAAGCATGGGCTTATAGTCCCCCTTAAGTAGATAGAATATGGGGTGTAAACGGATCTTGTTATAATTTACCCAAAGCCATATTCTATCTACTTAAGGGGGACTTTAAGAGGGTCAGGGTAAGGAAAGGTTTTCTGCCTGCAGGCGCAGCTCTGTTGTTGTGATCCATGCCTCAAACCTGCCGAATAAAGGGTTTAGGGCTTATGGGGTTTAGGTTGGGTACTGCCCCCACCCAGTAACAGTCTATATTAGGGGTCCTATTAAGGGCTATATATAACCATATTATACTTATTATCCAACTGTTACTGAGTGGGGGCAGTATCCAAAAGTTTAGGGCAGGGTTGACTTCCAAGCGGTGATTGTCCT
This sequence comes from Symbiodinium pilosum, assembly GCA_905231905.1. NCBI lineage: Eukaryota > Dinophyceae > Suessiales > Symbiodiniaceae > Symbiodinium > Symbiodinium pilosum. The sequence goes on along the minus strand of CAJNIZ010047543.1, from coordinate 13,606 downwards.
AGAGCGGCCCTTAGAACGCTAAACCCGTCTTCCCAGACAAGGCATGGCGCAAAACCCTAAACCCTAAACCCTATGCATGACAAAAAACATGCAACCTTTAGCACCCTACATCCTGGAGCCATAGAAGTCAAACCTCTCCGAGCCTTAAACCCTTAACCCCAAACCCAAACCCTAAGGGGTTTAGGGTTTAGGGGTCCAAGGACCCAAATAATAGGGTTTTAGGGCCCAAATACCATAAATATTATGGTATT
>CAJNIZ010047542.1:9723-35826 GCA_905231905.1 Symbiodinium pilosum | reverse complement strand
GGGTTTAGGGTTTAGCGCTTAAGGGTTTATAAACCCTTAAGCAGGGACCGTTAACGGTACATATGGTATATAGTAGGTATATAAGCATCCCAGGACCCTAAGAAATCCAAAAGATGCCTTTAGGGATTGGGTGGTGCAGGATTTTTTGGGGAGTTAAGCGTTTAGGGCTTGGGGTGTAGGATTTAGCTTTCTTCAAGGGGAATCAAACGCAGAAGAACATGAAAAATGAAAAGGAAACTGAAAACATGCAGGGGTTCAGTGTTTTGCATGTTCTGCTCTTGCGTAGCAGGATCCAAAAAGTTTGTGCCTGCCAGCCGCCCAAATGATGAGTTAACCAAGTAGTGTACTACACTATGGAGAAACTGGGGGATGATTACAGGGTTCCATGTTTTGAATCCTGGTGGGGTCTGGGTAGGTTTGGGCTAGAGGGACTAGTAGGCCCGTAGACGGGATTGCAGACGTAGTGCTATAGGTTATCAGGCTTAGAGATTAGGATGCACCCTAAACCTTATAGGCCCTAGACCCGAAACCTTAAACAATGAACCCTAAACCTATACACCCTAAACCCTAAACCCGACTGCAGAGCGCTACATGTATTGACCTTACCTGGCCTTCACCAAATGGGGGCCCTTCATACTAGCCGCGGTCCAGGGTGTATCCCATGATCAATAGAGTATGGAGTACTTTCCCCATAATCTTGTAACTCTTTGGGTTAAAGTGGCCTATTATGTTGGGCAACCAGGCTTTCCAGGAATACCTGAAATCGTGAATCCTCGAGCCTAAACTTCGAGGGCCAGCTAGTTGGGGGCCAGGATTTGGTTTCGGACCGTTGTGCGAGGTTAGTTTATGGTCAGGGGCTGGGTTTACGGCTTAGTATTTGAGATTTAGAGTCCAGGGTGCCTAGCAAGTGGAAAAACACTCAGCATAACAGTTGTCGTGCCATGGCTTTGAGGGTTCAGTGATAGTATACTAGCTACGTTCGAAATTCTCATGTAAAGCCTACCTAGAAAGCCCGATTGCCCATAAACAATGGGCTACTGTAACCCAAAGTAGTAGGAAATCAGAGGAAAGTAGATTATAATTATGGGCTACTGGCTTTCTAGGTCAGTTTCGGACTATGGGGTGTAGGGTGTACATACATGCTACGTGGAAAGGCGTAGACTGAGAGACCTTGATGCAGGCATTTCGGGGCTCCTTCTAGGATAGTCCGGATTGGGAAACCCCGTACCCCGACCTAGAAAGCCAGTAACCCATAATCATAGTCTACTTTCCACAAGTTCCTACTACTCTGGCATAAAGAGCCCATTATTTGGGGTAACTAGGCTTTCTGGGTAAACCCAAAGCCCATGGTCGGCATCATGGAACCATGCCCGGTTTGCGTAGGTGGAGCGGTGCGACTCGGAGTCAGGGCTCGAAAACTTTAGTTTAGGGTTTGGCGCGTAGGGTTCAAGGTTCACCTCGAAGGCCTAGTGATCCTGGGTACCCCATGATTATGGGGTTGGGGATTAGGGTTTAGGGTTTAGGGTTTAAGGTGAGGTACCCATAATAATAGGCTACTTTCACCCAAAGTGGTAGCAAATTAGGGGAAAGTAGACTCTTATTGTTGGCTATTGGTTTTCTAGGCAGGGTTTAGGGTTTGGGGACCCCGAATCTGTCTGCTTCGTGAGACTCACGGGTGCCCAAATCCTGAGACAAGCCACTGCCAACGCAGTGCCCCAGTGGGAACCACCCAGTGGTAGTTCCCAGCTTCCCAGCTTAAGGTTTATGGGTTAGGCGCCCTCGGGGTTTAGTAGCGAGTAGGCCAAGTGGATGTTTCCCAAGATAAGGGGTGCCATTTTGAGGGGTCCCTATTGTAATAGTAAGGATTCTGGTATATAGGAATCTACGTCGTGGGTCCTCTGTTTCCACTATGGGCTATTAGACCCTAAAATTCCCTATTGGGACCCTATTAAGGGTAGATTAAGGTACCCTTAAGGTCTATTAGCCCATGATGGTTTGGGGAGCTGCCAAATTTGTATGGCATTATTCCAGCTCAGTCTTGATGAATATGGTAGTTTCCCAAAATTAGGGGTATACCCTTTTGGGGGTCCCTATAATAAGGACTATAGTATTTTTGGGTCTATATTGGGGTCCCCTTTTTTTGGGGGGAAACTACCGTATTTACGTGAAGCTTGAGGCGCTTACAAGTTTGTCTTTGTTTCTTTCGGCCATGGCTTCAAAGTGCCGATTTGGCGTGCGAAGCAACGAGCTGCCCTTCCAGAGCCCCGCCATCATGCGCAAATCAAGCCCACCCAGGCCCTGCTGATGCTCCTGCTCGGGAGTTATGAGCGAAAAAAATGCTATTCTTGTCATCCATTTTTTGGGGGGTTTGGATGTTCTTGTTCTTTTTAGTTTAACTCAAAACGGCTTAAAATGGGGTCCCAATTGTCTGATGATGTTCCTGTACGACGCGCGCGCGCGCGCGCCGCGCCTCGTACAGAAGCATCATCAGCACAATTGGGACCCCCTTTTGGCTTGATTGAGACAAGGAGGAGTCAAAAACCTAAGAAGAGCCATCAAAAACGTCACTGACCCACAAACATTGCCCACAGCGTGTATTTTGAGCGTTTTGTTGGGGTTTACAGCGCCTCTTAAGCGACCAGCAGCCCCCCAAGAGCCAGCATCATCAGCATCACGAGCATCATGGGGCCTGCAGAGGAGCCACAAAAATGCTGGAAAGATGAGCAAAACACAATCAAAAACCATGCAACATTCACATTTTATGGGGCTTGGCCTGGTCAATGCACGCCAAACCTGTCTCATGCTTGTCATAGAGTGCAGATCCGACCAACACTGATATTTGCAGCCACAAAAACTGCCCACATCGTGTATCTTGAGTGGGCATGAGCCGTTGTGACGGGACGCCGCACCGCTCAGACGTGAGTGTTTCGCCCACTCGCGCGCGCGCGCGCGCACGCATGCGTGCGGCGTGCGCGTGTATTGGGTAGCGCCGGACGCACAGGCGCAAAACGGGTTCCTGTCTCGGCACGCATGTGCTCGAAGAGCTCGCAGGAGACGGCCCTGCAATACATCACAGAGAGCAAAACGACCAGAACATACGGAGACGGCTGGTTCGGAGGCGCGTGCGTGCAAGCGACAATGTGCGTGGAGGGTCGCAGGCACGGCAATGGCGGCTGACGTACACGCGTGCGCACTGCGAATTTGAGACAAAGAGAACAAACCTTTGCTTCAGGGGGGGACCAACTTTTGGTATGACATATGTCAAACCGGATTGGGCACCGTGAAGGAAGGCCGGGCTTCTTTCACCCCCTGATGCCGCCAGGGGCTTGGGGCCGGGGGCCCCCAGGTCTTGGGGCCTGGGTTGGGGCCGGGGGTCCGGGCACCTAATAACTGCATAACCATATCTAACCCTAAATAGCTCCATAACAATCCCCACATGATCCCTACACTCCCGCTTGAAATTCTCTTACCCCTGAACCACTAAAACCAATAAACCCCAAACCCCAATCCCCTAACCCGAACCCCTTAAACCCTAAACCCGTAAACCTTAAGCCCCAAACCCAAAACCCTGATAACAGCAGGACTTCCTGACCAAGTTCCGGCTCGAGATGAAAGATGTCAATTGGATCTTGCTGGAGCACCTTCGCTTCATTTTTCGGGGTTTACGGTTTGGGGTTTAGGGTTTAGGGAGTTTAGGGCTTAGGGAGTTTAGGGAGTTTAGGTTTTGGGTTTTGGGTTCACCTTTAGGGTTCACCCAGAACACCAGAAGCTCAAAATCATAGTCTACGTCGCCCTAGGCCCTAGTTCCTTACAACTTTGGGTTAAAGTAGCCCATGAGTAAGGTTTAGGGTTATGGGTGACTCCTCCTTGCCCTATAGTCCCCCTTAAGTAGATAGAATATGGCTTTGGGTATATTATAATAAGATCCCAATGTACCGTATATTCTATCTACTAAAGGGGGCTGTAAGGGTATCCCGATTTTTAGACACACCGACACACCTTGATCAAGCAAGGCAAAAGAGAACCCAAGACTCTTGGCGCAACGTAACGTGCCGCTGGCTGCTGGAAAATGAGGAGATTTGGACAGAGTGGGTTCCTTGGACAATTTTAAACCCTAAACTCTTAAACCGCAAGCCCCGAGGGAGTGTTCTCAGGCCACTGGTAGTGGAGAGGCTTTTAGGCAGGACCCTAGAAGGGACTCCTCTTCCCACTGATTTATATAGCCCTGCAAAAGTCCTTACATATCCCTCATATACCCAGCTAGTCCCCATATCACCCCGTAACCCACAGGGGTCCATCAAGGATAAGGACCGCTGCTTAAGGTCGAGAGGGAAGACTGATTTCTTGGGCCATGTTTGGTTGGTAAACCCTGAACCCTAAACCCGATTCATTTATGGGGTTTAAGGACATGGTGGTTTCTTGGGTCCCTGTGGGTTTGGAGGCATTTTCTAGGGCTTAATGATAGAGAGGATTCTGTAGCCCGTTTTCGTTTGGTAAATGAATTTGAAGATTCTCGTGGAAGTGGCGGATTCTTGGGCCATTCTTGGTTGGGAAACGCAATTGAGGTCTAAGGACAACTTCAGCCGTATGTCCGACTCTTAAAGTCAGATACACTCTCAACACCAAACCCTCAATCTTAAAACCTACACCCAGAACATGTGCAGGTGCCTGATCGGACTCAATGTTTCCCTGGCTTTGGCCTGTACGACACGCAGCAGGACTCAGGGCCTTGACTGAGCTGCAATCCCGAACCCTATGCCATCATGGCGGTTTCTGACAATAGTTTTCCCATGTTCATGAAGCAGTGATTAAAACGCTTAGGGTTACATGTGGCGAACCTTAAACGATCCGAAACCTTAAAGCCTACATATCCTTGCATGGTACCGGTATAGCCCCTATTCAGCACCTATACATCGTTGTAGCCTAAGCCCGAAACCTCATCCGTGAGCCCCAACCCTAACTCATCCCTAACCTCCTAAACCTAAATGGGGGTTTCCCAAAATTAGGGGTACCATTTTAGGGGTCCCAATAATGAGGACTATAGTATTTTGGGGTCTATATTGGGGTCCCTTATTTTGGGAAACCACCAAATCCAAACGCCTGAATTCCCGTCCAGCCTGCTTAGGCCGATCCCATCCATTACTAGGGTGGTCAGACACTGGAGAAGCGCGTCAGCCTTTCGGGAGGTGGCTATGAAGAATGGACTCACAGAGCCAGTCCTTTGCTTTCCCGTTTTAGGTCCCAAATACTATACTATTAATGGTATTTGGGCTCTAAAACCCCATTATTTGGGTCCTTGGACCCTTAAGGTTTGCTTTTCCCTTGATAGGAATAGCGTAAAACGTGGAAGGCCCCTGCAAAGGTATTGGGAGGCCCCCGAGGCCGTTGGGAGGCCCCAGGTTCACCGGGAGGGAGTGTTGAGAATTGTCCGTTGCGATGGACTCTTGAACAACATCGTGGTGGGCGGATCGCCTGGCGCAGGGTGTGCGGCCACCCACAGAGCCCCGGGAATGGGGAGGTGCATCTGGGCATCAAGTTTCAGCGGTGCGCGATGAAACGCCCTAAGCTTGGAACGCTATACCCGAAACCCTTCGAGGACCGATTTGTGGAGAGTCGCGCATCCACGGTTGGGCTTGTATGCCAGGCATGCAGAGGCGGGTAGGGTCTAGGGTTAGGGATTCAGGATCAGGGTCTCGAGGTTTAGGGCCTATAGGGTTTAGGGTTTAGGGCCTATAGGGCTTAGGGTTTAGGGTTTAAGGTTTTATCTATTATGAGAAGCATTTACCTTAAACACAGTGGTACCGCTATATATTAGGGAGGAATATTGATTATTAGGGGGTTGCGAGCATTTTTCTTATATATACCTCGGGAGCATACCTGTACCATGGGGTAAGGGTATGCGCCGCATCTCCTCTTCAGTTAGCATCAGTTATCCATTTGGCACCCTTTACAGTTGAAGGGGTGTTGGTTTGGGATGTGCGGAATACCTACTTCTGAGGGTCCAGGGCTAAGAGGTTTAGAGGTAAGGATTTGGGGTTCAGGTTCAAGGTTGTCGTTTGTGGTTGAGTGTTCGGGCTTAGGATTTGGGACGCAATTGGAGGGTCAGGGGATTGAGCAAGTAGGTTGAGATTGGGGAAAAATTAAGGTATGATGTGGCGTTTTTGGATATGATGTCGAAAGCCTCCCTAGAACTCGAAGTAAGTTGTATAATTGTTGGGCCTTGTTAACCCCAGGGCAAAACACCGACCAAATGATTTTACAATACTCGTGTAGGGTCCTTGCTATAGGAGTATGAGGTACCAACATCCCTCTATCCCCATACTGTAGTCTTTAGGAATTTGTTTTTAATTTTTACTCTAGTAAAACCCTAAGGATTTTTTTAAACATACTATCTATGTTATAGGTCGAAGGAGACTACAGTATAAACCCCTGAAGAAGCCTCGTGTTAATATCATTTTCAGTTTTTTGTCCATTTGAGTCTGCATTGCACGGCTCGGTGGAACCAAGATCTCCTCTTTTCTCTATAACTATCCTCGTTTGATCCCCAGGAATCTTTAGTCCTTCTGTAGTCCCCAAGTAGCGTAGCCATATTGTTTCGGCGTTACCAACCCTCAGCCCTAAACCGTACACCCGCAACCCCAAGCACTAGTAGTTTGGGGTTTTTGTTCAACCTTCGGGTCGAGTAGCTGTTTTGGGTTTTGGGTGTAGGGTTTTAGGGTTTAGGGTTTAGGGTTGTAGTATTCAGGATTCTGGCAATGGCTTGGGGGGGTTAGGGTTTTAGGGTTTGAAGGGTTTGGGGGGGTTGGCGTTTTGGATTCCCATACATCAAACAAACCCTTAGCCCTATACCCTAAACCTTTAACTCTCAAATCCTCCACCCTGCACACTCCCAGGTGGTTCGTATTCCAAGCAGCTCATGGATTCAGCCGGCAGCACCTACATTTGTAAGGCTTGTGAAGCCGGCAGGAGTGGAGCTCTTCACAGCATGTAAGGGTTTAAGGGCTCGGAGTTTAGGGTTAAGGGTTTAGGGTTTAGGGGGTTTCCCCCCAATGATGAACCTTAATGTATGGTAAAATAGTGGCCCAATGGTTTATATTGAGTGGACTGGTTACTAGGGGTGGGTTTTCTGGCGCAGGGAATTGCAAGGGGTCGAGCGCTTCAGTAGTTCTTTCCCAGTGAACAGAGTAATCCCAAACATCCTAAACCCCAAACATCCTAAACCCCAAACCCTTAACCCCTAAACCCTAAACCCCTCAACTCTAAACCTGGAACCCCTAAACCCCTAGACTGCAAACCCCATATAATATAACCCCATACAAACCCCATATAACCCTAAATCCCTGAACCCTAAAGCCCTAAACCCTGAACCCCGGCTTCCCGATTACTGTCTGATCTTCCCAGGGTCGAAGGCACTTACAAGTGGGGAGTGGGCATGTAGGGACCTTACATGCGCCGTATTAGGGTTGAGGGTTTAGGGTATGTGACTCCTCATTATCCCCCTTCCATGCCCCTCATATACTGCGCATATACTCCTTAATTATATAAAGTCCCCGCATTGGAAATTCTGTCTTGTAGCTGGTCCTAACAGGGGTCTGAGTTTGCACATTGGCACAGGAGCCAAGCGTTGGGGGCGGAAATATCTTGCGATCCCTGTGACCAGCCCTTGCAACACACTTTTTAGGGGGATGTAGGGCTGAAGCTTGAGTGAGTTGGGGTCCAGGGTTTCTTTCTGGGCTGTTATTTGGGTTAAAGGTTCATGGGGGTCAAGGATTGAATAAGCAGCTTGCCGGGCTGTAGTTGTCAAATTACACGAATCAATCCTAACTACCCTATACCCTAAATACCCTAAACCCACAACCCCACACCCCAACATCATCTGGCTGAACCCAATGGACGTGCAAACAGAAACGGTCCCAAAACCATCTTGTTTCGTTCTATGAACATCTCATAAAAAAATATATTATAGGGTTTAGGGTTTAGGGTTGTTCTTTGGGCAGGCTCCTGAGGGAGTGTAGGGTGTTGAGTTTAGAGCTGAGGTACGAGGATTGCTGGTGCCTAGAGTTTTATTGCTTAGGGCTCAGGGCCTAGCAGAAACCCTGAACCCCAAATCCTAAATCCTAAATATCCCCAGATCCGAAAATCCTAAGCCCTAAATATCCCTAGATCCTAAAATCCTAAAACCTAAACCCCATGCCAAGAGTCTTCCTTGTCTGCTCTGCGGAGAGGGTCCGGCAAGCCTAAGAATATAGTCCCCCTTAAGTAGATAGAATATGGCTTCGGGTATATTGAAGGGGTTAGGGTTTGGGGATAGAGTATGGCTTTGGTACGTTATAATAAGATCCCCATATACCCTACAGTCTATCTGCTGAAGGGGGGCTATTAATTGGGGGGGGGGGTATCTGAGAGCACACTGTTTGATTTCGGACCTTACTAGGGATGCATCCGGCCTGCAAAGGCGTGACGGGGCGCTTGTTCAACATTGGCTTGAGGGTTTGGGGTTCAAGGTTTAGGGTTTGAGGCCTAAACCCTAAACCCAGGGTTTGAGGTTTAGGGGGCTTCTGAAGGATTTGCGGGTGGAACTCCCAACTCAACAATAAGGGTTATACAGGGTTTAGGGTTTCCACAAATTCGGGTACCTGTTTGGGGGTCCCCCATAATACGGATTATAATTTTTTTTGGGTGGGTCTTCTTGTAGGGGCCCATTTTTTTGCAATGGTGTGGCTCGGTCCTTGTGAAGCTCAACATTAGGAACAAAAAGGTACCCGTAGCATGTAAAGGTTACTGTGGAACCTGGTTTATAAGCTATATAGCAACCCTTATTCACCTACTTACTACCTAGAAAGCCTAGTTACCCATAAAAATGGGCTACCTTAGCCCAAAGTAGTATGAAAATTGTGGGAAAGTAGACTATAATTATGGATCCCAAACCCTAAACCCTAAATAGTAGATTCCGTTTTCTTTTCCATTATCCCTATACAACCCCTATAATTATGGGTAACGGGCTTTCTAGGTATGCCCTAAACCCTAAACCCTAAATCCTAAACCCTAAACCCTAAATCCTAAACCCTAAACCCTAAATCCTAAACCCTAAACCCTAAACCCTTCTCCTTACCTTGGGCCCTAGGCCTTGAAGAGGAGAAAGGAGGGGGGAGGTGGGTCCCGAGATGGCGCCGTAACCGGACAGCCAGGGGTTCAGGGTACCTTTAGAGATATAATATAGGGGGTTTCCCAAAATCAGGGGACCATTTTGGGTGTCCCAATAGTAAGGACTATAGTATATTGGGGTCTATATTGGGGTACCCTAATTTTGGAAACTACCATATAGGGTTAGATATAGGGTTTAGGGGTTTAGGGTTTGGAAGAGGGGTTTGGATCGGGGGGCACCATATCGATCTTTGTTCCGGAGTTATAAACGCCCTTAAACCCTGAATCGGGAAGCCCTTAAACCTAAATCGTAAACCCCTGGAACACCAAATCCTAAACCCTCAAACCCTACGACCCTTGGACCTTATAAATCCTAAACGCTTAAACCGTTGTACCTGTACACCCAGACTGTAAAACTACAAGTTCACACAAGGTGAGATCGGCATGTCGCAACCCATGGAAGGCCAAATCAGCTGCGAGAGGTGGGTCTTGGGCTTACCTAGAAAGCCTAGTTACCCATAATAATGGGCTACTTTAACCCAAACTAGTAAGAAATCAGGGGAAAGTTGCTAATTATGGGTGACTGGCTTTCTAGGTAGGGTTTACTTTGGGTTTGGGGTTAGGCTTATGTGTTTAGAGTTTGAAGGTTTAGGGGTTAGGGTAGGGAAGCTACACTTTGAGGGCGGTTGGATGAGCAAATACCCCCAATACGAACAAAAACACAAGAAGCAGCCTCAAAAACGCGATGCTGAGTCCTTTCATAGCATGCGACCACGCCATCTTCCATGTTTCGGAGCTAACAGCTAGTTTCCCAAAATAGGGGACCCCCAATATAGAACCCAAAATACTATAATCCTTATTATTATTGTGACCCCGCCTAAAAGGTACCCCTAATTTTGGGAAACCCTAAACCCTAAACCCTATATAACCATAATGTATCCGTTTAAGGGTACCCCCGATTTTGGGAAACTCCAAAAATTCAAGTTGCCTGGACAGAGACTCCATTGTGAGGAATAGGAACACAAGCTATCGCTTTATGTTCTTTATAGGAGCCATACTCTAAACTCCGTAAACAGGGTTCTGTAGGTGAATATAGGTTTAGGATTTAGGGTATAGTGAATATTATAGGGGGTTATCAAGGGAGATACTGGGAGTTTAGACGAATAAAAGCTCATATGCTTTGAGTATAAAAGAGAACCCTAAACCCTAAACCCAAAAAAGAGAACCACCCAGAGAAGTACTGGAGGGAACCGAGCCTTTGCAGCCTTTGTTTTGGTTCAGGGCTTAGGGTTTAGAACTTAGGGTTTAGAACTTAGGGTTTAGGGTTTAGGGTATAGTCCTTAAGGGTTCAGGGTTCAGGGTTTAGGGTTTAGGAAATTTTTGCATGTCCCTCTAAGCCGTCAAATTCTGTATAGTATACTTAAGGTGCTGCAGGGTTCTGTCCATCAGCCCTCCGCATCGGCCGTTTGGGGTTTAGGGCTTTGGGGCTTGAATGTAGGTTTAGGGTTTAGGGACTCAACTCACGCAGACAGGTGAAGCAGGGTTTGTGTTTTTGGGCTTTGGTGAGTGTACAACCCTAAACCCTAAACCGTGAATAGGGGGATCCCTGCATAGAACCCCAAATACTATAACTTATATCTAACCCTTTTTACGGGGACAACCAAAAAAGGGACACAACAATTTTTGGAACCACCCCGCAGTGTTCCTTAGGAGGAGTGGTGTCCCTGAATAGGTGGACCCCAAAATAGACCCAAAATAAGTAAATCCTTATTATGGAGACCCCCCCAACAGGTACCCCTAACTTTGGGAAACGCTGATATGTTGGAAGTTCGGGAGACCTTTTGCTAAAAGCATGGGTCAGGCGTGGCAAGGGAAAGTTAGGGTTTAGGGTGTCTAGGGTTTAGGGCTTAGGATTTAGGGCTAAGGGTATAGGGCTAAGGGTTTAGGGTTGGGGTTTAGGGTTTAGGGTTTAGGGTCCTCTATGTGGGCTGGTATTCTATAAGCAGGCAAGGACTAGGATCTTACTAGTTTCAATCATCCACAAAGCTCAGCAGATGAAGACTGTCACGCACTTGATATGAGGTTAAACTGTAAGCTCGAAACCCTGCGCCCCAAACCCTAAGCCCTGAACCCAAAGCCCAAAACCGTAATTCTTAAGCCCCAAGCGCAAAACCCTAACCCCTCAGCCCTACCCAGAAAGCCTAGTTACCCAGAATAATGGTCTACTTGAACCCAACTCAGTAGGAAATTATGGGCAAGTAGATTATAATTATGGTCTACTGGCTTTCTAGGTAGACCCTAAACCCTAAACCCTAAATAGTAGTTTCCATGTTCTTTTCCATTATGCCCTAAACCCTAGACCCTAAAAGACCCCAGACAGGTGTGGCAAAGGAAAGTATCAGGACGAGATTGGGCAGAGCCAGTGCAAGACGTGCGATGGGAGCACTACTTTGGGATTCGGATCTGTTGCTCACACGCGGTTTAGGGTTATAGTGAGGTTGGTTAACGGTTTAAAGCTTAGGGTTGTTGGTGTGAGTTTAGGATTCAGGGTTTAGGGTTATAGGGCTATAGGGGTTAGGGTTCAGATATATAGCAGGTGCATGATCCGCACAAGGTTTACCAGGTATTTAGCGAAGCAGGGTTTATAGAAATCTGGCAAGCTTGAATGCGGTTCTAAGGTTCATTCAGGGTATAGCGGTCTAGGGTGTGGGGTTTAGGATTCTCATGGATTCTCACTTTGTCAATCGAGGTCTTGGGGACTGGGCTTCGGATTCTTTAGCCCAGGAGGTTGCAAGGGCTTAGTGTTTAAAGGGTTTCTTGCGTATGCGATACGTCGTGGCTTTTCCTGGACGTGTACCATAAACGTTGGGGTAACAGCATTACTGTACTCCTGGTAGGGGGGGGTCCATAACTTGGGCGCCTGCGAGACCCTAACAAAAAGGCACAGTCCTTGTTATTGCAACTGCCAGATAGGGAAACCTAACGGCGAGAGCCTTCATATAGTCCCAGAAGGGAAGGCCACCCAATACCCTGGAGGCATGAACAGAAAACCCCAAACCCCAAAGCCCCTAAGCTTTAAACCCAACCCCCGAAACAAGTGAGACCCTAAACCCTGAACGCTCTACCGCCAAGCTTACATCAGCAAGGAATAGAAAGATGGATCTCTCTGGTAGTCCCTTTCTAACCCCCCGTTTTTTCGTAGTTTCCATTTTCTTTCCCATCCCTAAACCCCAAACCCTATGGTAGGTTCCATGTTCTTTTCCTTTCTTGCATTCCCTGCTAACCAAAGGCAAGCAATTCCCCCATATACACACCAGCTTTGATTTCATGTTGATTTTGTCCATTTGATTCTCCATTCTTTGGGGGTGTGGGGGCGGAGGGGGGGGGGGTAACCCTAAACCCTAAACCCTAAGTAAGGTTGCTATGTCAGATTGTGGCTGTGAAGTGGGCTACATCAAGCCGGACAACAACGGCACATGCCAAGCGTGTGGAGACTGGGGTTTAGGGTTCAGGGTTGAGGATTTAGGGTTTAGGGTTTAGGAGTTAAGGTTCAGTTTGAGGGCTAACTTGCCTTTGGTTAGCAGGGAAGCGTTTGAAAGATTGGAAGTGAAAACACAAGAAGTTGCATTATTAGGGGGTTATAGGGGGCCTACTATGCAAGGATGCAATCCCTGCTAACCAAAGATAAGTTCTAAACCCCTAAACCCTAAACCCTCAACCCCTAACACCGAAACCCCTAAACCTTAAACCCCAAAACCCCTAGACCGCTCAACCCTGAACTCCAAACCCCTAAACCCCAAAGGTCTGAGCCTCGAAGTTTCTTGCAGACTTTAGGCAGTGTGCATACTTAAGGGGCCTAAATAAGGCTTAGGGTTTAGGGTTAAAATAATTACCGACATTACGGTTCCATATTCCTTAATGTTTAGGGTCTAGGGTTTAGGGAGTTATTGCCAATATTATGGTTCCATGTTTCTTATATACTTATTATGGTCTATGATACCTCAAACCGACCTCAAAATGATGTTGTTTAGCTTATTTCGGCCCCTGTAGTACTTAACGGAAGGGTTGTAGGCATTAACAGAGTGGTCCTTCGGGGTTTAGGGTTTGGGGTTTAGGGGTTTAGGGTTTTAGAGTTTCGGGGTTTAGGGGTATAGGGCTCAAACTCCTGAGGTCTCCGAATTTCAGCTGAAAAGAAAAGGGCAACCCCAACGGTGCAGGCCCAACCCCCCTGTCAGGACTTGCAATGCGTGTTTTTTTGAGTGGGGGATTGGTTGGGGTTACCAAAAACAGGTTATTTGTAATCGCAGAGCAGCGTATAGGGGGAAGTGCAAATACGTTTGAACTCTTTGCCCTAAGATTGACACAGGAGAGGGGCTTGACTGCCCGTTCCACGCTTCCGTGTCGACGCTCCTGAGTGGTGTGTCAGATGTCAGTACCCTGGCTGACGTAGGGTTTTAGGGGCCTAGTGCTTTGGGGTTAGCATTTGGGCTTGGTAAGTGACTTAAACCCGAAGCGCTTGGGTTCAGGGTTTTGGTTTATCGTTGGCCCTAAACCCTATACACCCCAGACTTCAAGCCTGGCACCCCCAAACCCAAAAAAAATGCGACAGAATTGGTCATGGGGCCACCTATAGTACCCGCCCTAGACTACCCCCCTTAGGCTCCCCCTCCCTCAATGACTTTGACTATGGCGGGAGCCTAGGAAGGTGTAATTAGTCACTACACCCTAAACCCTGTAACCCAAACCTTTACCCTAAACCCATACCTTTAACCCTAAGCCCTGAAACACCCCAAACCGTAAAACCTAAACCCTCAACCCTAAACCCCAAATCCCTAAATCCCTAAGCCAAAGTGAGGTGAGGAATTGGAGTCCCCAAAGCTCAAGTCTGGCTACTTCAGCACTCTGGAGCAACCTGAAAGGACCTTTTCTTTTAGGTTTTTGGGTTTATATAGGGTTTATACAGGGTTATATAGGGGAGCAACCTGAAAGCACCGTGGCGTTGAGTTTTAGGGGTATTAGGGTTATAGGGGCTTTGGGTATTAGGGTTTGGGGTCTAGGGATTTAGGGTATAGGGTTCATAGGGTTTAGGGTGTCTCAGTGAGGGAGGGGGTGTGCTGGTGCGGGAGGCACCCAGGCGCGCACCCTGACCTGCACAGATTTAGGGTTCTCTCGAACTCTGATCGCGCTCCTGTCTTCTTATTTGTTCTTTGCACCCGTCTATTTCGAGATTGGGCCTTGCCCGGGCACCTGTCTAGACCAGGCGGGTGCACTGCCTAGGCCCTCGAGCCTTGGACCAGGTGGACCTGTCCAGACTACGGGTGCCAGGTTTGGGTTTGGGTCTGGCTCGAGGCCTCTAGATTTCTTCAGATGGCGCCCTGAGTGGATGCCTCCAATCCTGAACAAATGGACCTGTCTATGGCAGGTGGATGCAAGGTTTGGGCTGGGTCTGGCTCGAGGCTTCTTGTGCTTATTGAGATTCAGCCTTGCCTGGGGGCCTTCGAGCCTTGAACCATGCGGACCTGTCCAGACTAGACGGGTGCCAGGTTTGGGTTTGGGACTTGTTCAGATGGCCTCCAATCCTGAACAAATGGACCTGTCGGGGCAGGCCCGTGCGTCAAATCCTGAACAAATGGACCTGTCTGTCTAAACCAGACGGGTGCAAGTTTGGGTTGGGTCTGCCTCGAAGCTTTTGTGTTTCTTCGATCAGATACAGCTTTCGCTGCAGGTCGTCAAGCACGGTCCAGTTTTCTTCAGATTCGAGGAGAGTTTGAAGGGGAAATCTGAAACTGGAAGCTTCTGAGGGCTGGGAGGGCCTGGAGGCCTAGGGAGGAGACCTTAAGAGGTTTGGGGTTCGAGGGTTTTGGAGGTCCAGCTTTCCGAACCCCCTCCCCTTTCCGGGATCTCAGGCCTATTGGGAGGCCGGGGGAGGCTCACCTGCAAAGCTCAAAAAAAGGGACGCATCGGCGACCTGACTGGTTTCCCGCCTGCGACCTGCCAGGTCTACCACGCAGTGCTTGTGAAACTGCGAGCTCCGTTGCCAGCTGGAGGGCTTTGGGCTCCGGAGCTCCCTCGCCTGCCGGCTTGGTGCGTTCGCCCTGCTTGACGGCCCGGGCTCACTCAGTATAGGGTTTTTAGGGCTTAGAGTATATAGAGTTTAGGGCTTAGGGGTTAGGGTTTCGTAAGGTTGTCAAGGTTTAGGGTTTAGGGTTTTAGGCTTTACCTAGAAAGCCTGTAGCTCATGATTATAGTCTACCCTTCCACAATTTCCTACTAGTTTGGCTTAAAGCAGCCCACTATTTGGGGAACTCGGCTTTCTAGGTTGGGCTAAGAGTATAGGGTTTAAGAGTATAGGGTTGAGGGTTGAGGGCTGAAGGTTTAGGGATCAAGGTTTGGGGGCAGCGGTATATCTAGAAAGCCTAGTTACCCAAAACAGTGGGCTACGTTTACCGAAAGTGGTATGACTTTATGGAGAAAATAAAGCATAATTATAGGTTACTGGCGATCTAGGTAAGTTTTAGGGTTCAGGGGTATGTGGAAGTAGGGAGGTTAACAGCCTGAATAGTATCGGGTTTAAACGCTGGACCATTGATAGAGCGTCTTTCATATTGACCCCGAGGCTTACAGGAAAACAATTATGTTATTAGAAGTGTTTACTGAATTGTGTGTAGGATACAGCTTTAATTTTAAGATGTGTTTACGATTAGCACAATGCATTTTGTAGCGCATGGTTTTAGCTTTCTGAGTCAAAGTCGGCATTAAGCGCAGTCAAGTAGGTCTCCGGGTAGACCTTGAACCATAAACCCTAAACCCTACCTAGAAAGCCCAGTTACCCATAATAGTGGGCTACTTTTACCCAAAGTAGCAAGATTTTAGGGCAGGGCGAAGTGGATTAGAATTGTGGGCTTTTTGGCTTTGAAGACAAAATCTTTAAGACCCCCCAAAACCGAAGCTCCACACTTGAGCACCGCCCATAATCCAAACCCTACACCTGAGCACCCCTAAAACTGGATCTTCATAGTAAAGCTGAGTCCCACACCTGAGAGGGTCTAGGGTTCAGGGCCTTACCTAGAAAGCCGGTAGCCCATAATTATAACCAACTTGCCCCTGATTTCCTATTATTTTGAGCTAAAGTAGCCCATTACAGTGGGTAATTAGGCTTTCTAAGTACACCCCCAAATTAAATTAAATACGTCCCAACAGTATAGTATAGGCTATGGGACCCCGAAAGTCCCTGTAAGTGCCTTAAAAAGGGTAGACGAAGAGGGCTTTCAAGACTAGCTAGATAGCCAGTAGCCCATGATTATAATCGTGTTTACCTCGTTTCCCGCCATTTTCAGCTGAAGTAGCTCATTATTTTGGGTACCTAGCCCTAAACCCCAAACCCTAAACCCCAAGCGCATGATTGTGGTAACTAGGCTATAATGACTCATCCTGGTACACCTGAGAGGATTTTCAAGTGCGCCCGAGAGTCGCATTGTGCTGGTGGCAGACCGGGCACCTGCTCGGGAGGCCGGTATAAGGTTTTACTGTGTAGGATTTAGGGCGTAGGGTTAGGGCTTATAGGGTTTAGGGTTTAGGGGGCAGAGGTTGTGAGCCATAGGTGTTGCTTATCCTTGTCTCTCCTAAACATGGTTCACCTGCTTGGGGGGCTCGCTCATTCTTGCGACTGCTGGCATTTTTTGAGAAGCACAGAGGATGTGAAAGCTCAAAAATACTGACAGTTACCAGGATGGCGACCCCGACCCTGATCTTTGTGATTCTTGACACTTTTGACACAAACGAAAGATGTGAGAGCCCAAACACGATGACAATTGCGAGGATGGCGGTCCAGACCCGCCTGATCCCTGTGATGTTGAGGTGATTTTGGTCCTAACGCCTGACGTTGGCCGTTCCCATTCTATACGAATGGAGAACAAAACGTGGCCAAATGCTGTTATTTGCAGCGTCTCTAATCTTCCAAAGCCGCAAATGTAGCTGATGTTACGTTGCAATATTCGCAGCTTTTCAAGAAATCCAAAGGCAATGTCTTTAACCTCTCAACAGTTCCAACTGCAATTTTGCCGTATTTGCAACTTTTTTCCAAAGCTCTAAATGCTGTTGCTTACAGTATTGGTAGCCTTTCAAGGCGTGCAAACACTGGACTTTGAAGCATTCGTAGCACCTCAAGAACTACCAACATACAATCGCATGTAGGTGCTTGCGAAGCTGGGCTTCAAAAGAAGGTGGGGTTGGAGAGTAGCACTGTTGAGCGCAGTTCTTCCTTCTCACTTGATACTGGCCGGCACCGATAAGAACATGTAACGTATATGCCATTCAAAACCAGCAAGAATTTGGATCAGATTTGCCAGACCGTGGCTTGCTGTAAGACCCAAGGTTGGTGCGAATTACGGCAGTTGTAGTTTCTTAAAGCACATGGCTCCCGAGCTGTGTGCTGCCATTGCATAACAGCAAGGGGTTGGGTGTGTGTCTGCCTGCCCAGTTTGCAAAACAGTGACGAAGATCAGAGCATGTGTTTTCTTGTACAAGTGTGAAAAGATTTCGCGATTTGGACAAATACGGGAACACGAAGCTTGTTGCACACCCGGATTTGTCAAGCAACGCGCTTGCATTACAAAACGGGACGGGGGGGTGGTGGGGGGAGGGCAGCCCCCCCCCATTTACAAAGCATGGACAAAGATTGCCGCACATCGCTTTGGGCATTCTTTCATAGGTTGTGTTTTGCATGTGCTCGCATTGCGAAATGGCAAGAGGGTTTGTGGGGGCCTAAACCTTGAACCCGCTTTGGCAAGTATTGATAAAAAGCTTCTTGCAGCAACCGATGATAGGTTGCTGTTGTTGTTTTTGCATCGTGCTTGCATCAGGAAATAGCAGGCGGTTTGGGGGTGAAACCCGCCGTTTGCAAAACATGGACAAAGATCAGAGCACCGCAGCTTCCTGCAACCAGTGATGCGCTGTTTTTGCATCGTGCTTATATTACGAAATGGCTGGGGGTGGGAGGGGCGGTTTGCAGCCCCCTCCATTTGCAGCACATGGACAAGGATCAGAAAATGGCGGCTTACTGCAACCGTGAATAGATTGTTTTTGCATTGCGCTTGCATTACGAGACAGCGGGGGCGTTGGGGGGGGGCGGGGGCGGGGGAGGGCCCTCCACATCAGGAAAAAGATGGACGAAGATGAGAACCCGTAGCTTCTTCAACCCTTTGATGGATTTGTTTTGCACTGTGCAGCTTCTTGCACCCCTTTTTGGTGGATTTGTTTCGCAGTCTGTTAGCATTACGAGGTAGCCGATATTTGGCATGTGCCCATTTTCCAAGAGGTGCAAAAACTGGAATTCAAAACGTTCGCAGCTTTCCAAGAGCTCCCAATGCTGCAATTTGCAAGATTCGTGCCCCTTCACGAGCCGCAAAGATGCGTAACCTTTCAAAAAACACCAACATTGTAATTTGCAGTTCCCTTGGCTTTTCAACGGTTCCGAATGCTGTAATGTACAGTATTCGTAGCAACAATTGTTAATTTGCGGCTCTCCTGGCTTTTCACAAGCTCCAACTGCTGAAATTAGATGGACTTCGAGCTGACTTGAGTCAATGTCAGTTTTTGCCACAAACCCTACAGCCCTGTAACGTAAACGCCTAACCAACTACCAACATAATGGTCCTGGCTGTCCTGCATGATTGTATTGTAGTAAATCTCTGAAATGGACCTAAAACTGTATTTAGGTTTATAGTCCCTTAGGTAGATAAAATATGGGGTTTAGGGTCACCTGGTGAGCAGACACCAGACTTATAGAAAGTCTTTGCGCGGAGACTAGGAAATATGCTGCTCCCCTGAGCCCTAAACCTCCAAACCCTAAACCCCAAACACCAAAACACTAATAAACCCTAGACCCCAAAACCCCGAAACCCCGAAACCGTAAATCAACCACAATAAACGGAAAATACCCGCATGGAAGTTCCTTAAGTCCCTATATTCCTCCAGTTTCCATTTCATGTTCAATTATCCTTTCCATCTAATTTTCCATTACAAAGGGATAACATAGCCCTAAACCCTAAGCCCTATATCTATCCTCAAGTATAGTAACTCAAACTAAATTCCTTAACAGCAACCCAGTCTCTGTGCACCACATGTTGGTTCGGTGCCGGGTGGGATGCCATGCCAGGTTGCAGTGGCGTCGGGGTTGGACCTAAGAAGGGGGTGGTACCTTTAAAGAGATTTAGGGGTTCTATCAGGGCTTTGAAGGGTTTTTGGGATTAGGGTTTAGGGCTTCAGCTTTCCTAAACTGGGGGGGGGTGGGTGGGTGTACCTTTTTGAGGGTCTCCATAATAAGGATTTAACGTAGTTGGGGTCTCTATTTTGGCCCGCAGTGTCGTTTGGCTAGAGAGATGTTAAACCCTAAACCCCTACAATTGTTGATACCAAAAATCCCTCACGACCCTAGTATACTACACTCCCAGAACCCAGGGCTTTAGGGCAGTTAGGGTCATGCAGGCATTTTGAATATCATTCGAGGCAGGATTTGTTGTGGGATCAAGTGGGGGCTTCTGCTAAGGCTAAGGGGTTGGAGGGTGTACGGGTGAGGGTTTAGGGGGTTAGGTGTCAGGGTTTAGGGCTTCGGGTTTAATTAGGGATTTAGGGATTAGACGTTCAGGGATTTAGAGTCTTGGGCTTTGACCCTATCATCCTCTCCCCTAGTAGAAAACACACCCACCCCCTAATTCCAATGAGAAGACTGGTAATTGTTGAAAGGGACCTCCACAAGATTCGCACCTACAATGGTTATATATGGGTATATAGGGGAACAGAAAAGAAAATGGAGATTGTCACAGGTTACTATTGGGCTGAGGTCAAACCACCCTACCCCCCTCCCCTAACATGAACTCTATCCCCGCATATAAATGGTTTCTTATGGGGGGCTATCGAATACCAAGGGCGGCGGTGGTATTTAAATGTCAGCGCCTAAGCAGGGGGACCCAAATATAGACGGCAAAATGCGACCCCTAATCAGATACCCTTGGCGCTGCTTCGACGTTGGTGTTGCTGTTGCTTCAAGTCAGAAGCAGAGCCTGACAATGAGTCTTCAGGAATGTCCGGCAGCAGACTCAGATGATTATGTACACGGTGCCTTGATGGGGGCGCCGCCGGTGTCTTGCTCATCGAGCGAGCATGCGAAAGCTGTGCAATCCAAGGTCGCAGCCCAAACAGCGAAGCCATGTGGCAGCAAGCTTGGGTTCACTGTTTGTGGTCCCTAAACCCTAAACCCTTAACCGAGTGATTGTTTTCTGTTTTCTGTATGGGACTTCCTGTGGCTCAGGCTGAGCATTTGCAACTTAGTTTGCGCAGTCTCCAAGCACTGCACAATACCAAACTCCAGCTTAAAACCCCCTCCCCAAAAAAAATCCTGAACCTTAAACCCCAAATCCCTGAACCTTAAACCCAAAAACCATGAACCTTAAACCCCAAAACCCTGAACACGAAACCCTAAACCCTCAAACCCTGAACCTTAAACCCCAAAACCCTGAACCCTAAACCTAAACCCTGAAACCCCAAGGGGTGTGGGGGGTTAAACCCAGGTTCAAGGACAGCGCGTTGTCGGTGAAGACAACTGGTCTGAGGGTTGATCTGATGCAACAGATACTCAAGCCCATCACCGGCTGATGCAGTTGCCTGATTATAAGTTGTATGTGACCGCCCTTCAACTTCTTGTTCAGCTTGTGACACACATCTCCTGTGTCCAGCTTGTCCTTACGTAGGACATTTCATGGCTAGCAGCAGCAGCAGCAGCAGCAGCAGCGACAGCAGCAGCAGCAGCACGCTCTCAACTGGTGAAAATCAATGTAAGACTCCTACTGGGAAGCTTTCGAGCTCGTGCTGATAGGTTGTCTCGCGGTCTTGAAAAACTGAAATACGCGTTCGCGGTGACAACCAGCCGAAGACCTAGTGGATAAGTGGCCTCAAGGAAGGAACGAATGCACGGCACGAGGGCGAATATGTCCTTGGCAGATTAGACTTGAAACAAGATGAACCTAAACCCTAAACCCTAAACCCTCTACCCCTTTGCCTCTCCAGTCCATAGGCCGGGTGGGGGTGCCGTGCGCCCTATGCCCTGACGGGCATCATGCTGCAACGAGTCTCGACGGTTATTAGGGTTTAGGGTTTAGGGACTGCGGGTGTGCGGTTGTGGCTTTTCGAGGATCCATTAATGATTAGGGTTTGGCGCAAAGGGCTTGAAGTTTTTTTGTGTTAGGTTTAGGGTTTGAGCTTAAGGTTTAGATCCCAAAATGAGGAGACTGACAGCTTCAGGAAAGTCATAAAGGCCCCAATTCTGGGGTTGGGTTTTACTTGGAGGGTCATGGGGACTTAGTAAGTAGGTTAATGAACCCTATAAGCCGTATAATAGCCCCAATTATCCCATTTCTTAACCTACTTACTAAGTGCCCCTGACCCTAAACCCTAAACCCTTAGCCCTACACTGAACCTACTTACTAAGTGCCCGTGACCCTCCAAGTAGGCCATGGGGCGTAGGGTTTAGGATTCTCGGCTTCCGCCTCCAGGTTTAGGGTTCAAGGTTCAGTTAAGTTTAGGGTTTGGGGTTTAGAGCTCAGAGTTTACTGTTCAGTTTATCGGGTATCAGCGTTTAGGTTTGAGCTTTCGGATTTAAGTTTTTGGGCTTAAGTTAAGGGTTTCAGTCAGCTTTGGGGCTCTGGAGCGGATCAAAGACTGCGCCTCTAAACCCTAAACCCTAAACCGGATCAAAGATTGCGCCGCGGGGCTTCTTGGCAAGAACTTTGTTTGATGTGCAGGAGCGGAGGATCATGACAGGATTCCAACAGGAACGTCCCACCCTAAAAGCCTCAAACCCTAAGCCCTTAATCCGAATCAAAGTAGGGTCCCCCGTTTATGCCCGCAAACACTAGCCAGAAACCCAACCACAGAACAGTTAACTCTTAAACCCTAAACCCTAAACCGTGTAATTCCTACACCCTCAACCTTAAGCACCAAACTGCAGACCCCATGTAGGGATGTGTGTGGCAGTGTAGACGGACCCTGATGGAATTAGCTTTTAGGCTTTCCGGCCTAGGGTTTAGTAGAATTCAGGGTTTAGGGACAAGGATTTAGGGCCCAGGGCTTAGGGTTTAGAGCTTAGGAGTTACCTAGAAAGCCTAGTTACCCAAAATAATGGGCTACTTTAACCCAAAGTAGTAGGAGATTAAGGGAAAGTTGCTTAGAATTATTTGTAACTGGCTTTCTAGGTAGGGTTTAGGGTTTACGAGTGTAGGGATGAGGGTGTAGGGTTTAGCGTGAAACCCTAAACCCTAAACCATATGGCTGTGTAGGAATTTGGGTTTAGTTTAAGGTTTAGGGCTACGGGATGGTAACCCTAACCCTAAACCTAGAAAGCCAGTTGCCCATGGTTATAGGCAACTTTGCCCCAATTTCCTACTACTTTGGATTAAAGTAGCCCATTCTTCTGAGTAACTAGGCTTTCTAGGTAACCTTAAGCCCTAAACCTTAAAACCTAAGCCTAAGCCTTACTCCCTAAGCCCTTGGCCGCCGTATTGTTGATGGGGCGATCACCTATTGAGGGACTCGCAGTGTGCGGCACCAGTGAGACTCCGGGGGTTTTGGTTTTGAGGTTGGATGTAACCAGATTTCGCAAACCTCTGGTTTCTAGGGTTTACCTAGAAAGCCTAGTTACACATAATAATGGGCTATTTTAACCCAAAGTAGTAGGAAATTAGGGCAAAGTTGTCTATAATTATGGGTAACTGGCTTTCTAGGTAGGGTTTAGGATAAATCCAAAATCCAAAGCCCAAAACCCAAGAACACCGCGCAGAAAAGCTGGATGCCTAAGCCTTCTTGCCGCCTAATATGAGCTTTGCGTCTGGACCCTTGTTAAAGGTGTTTATATAGGGGATTATCTCAGTCAGGGACTGCTATAGCGGTTATTACGGGGGATACGAGGAGTTTAGACTATGGCTCATATTGCAAATTTCATCCCAGGACCCTCAGCCCCACAACCCCAAACCCTGCACCCTACGCCCCAAATCTCTAAACGTTACACCCTGGGTATAGGGTTTAGGGTTTAGGGTTTAGGGCGTTGCCTTTGTGACCCTGCGGATTTTGTGCATTGCGCAGATCACTGGAAGGCTTGTTTTCTAGCTCGAGATGATCACTGCCAACAGGTTTGCGCGTGCCTGTGCGTTAAGTTACTGTGCACAGTATATAACAGCATATAGTCCCCCTTAAGTACATAGAATATGGCTTTGTGTATATATAATAAGATCCCCATATACCCTATATTCTATCTACTTAAGGGGGACTACAAAAAGAAAAGCACGCATGCCTGGTGGCAGTGATGGTTTTGAGCCTAGAGAATCAAGAATGAACTTTGACGAAGGCCTACTTAGTCCACAACCTTTAGAAACCTGACAAACACATGAGGCCATGACGGCGCAGGATAGGTAGCCTAAGACCCTAAGCCCAAAAAGACGTGCTATATAAGCTAGGAACGGAACAGGTCCCATAATTCGTCTCTCCTTAGCATGGAACGAACGATCTTCGTAGTAGTCCCTCTAAAACTCCCAGCAATATCCCTAAACCTTAACCCGGAAACATGTTCTTTTCCATTTCCTCGCTCTATGCTAACCGTAGAGAAGGCTTTGTTAAAACTTAAACCTGGTTCAGAGAAACTTAGGGGTGGCTGCGTGAAGTGCGAGGATTGGCGGATGCCACTTGGAAGACTTGGGGTTTAGGGGCTTCGGGGGTTAAGAGTTGAGGGGTTTGGGGTTTAGCTGATGAAGGTTTAGGGGCTCAGGGGATTATAGGAGGTTTAAGGCTCTAGGACAAGAATGCCTTTTCACGCTAGAAGTTAGTTATTCCTTGTGATGGCATTCCGATCACCCACTCGCTGCCGCTGCATGGATGATCCGGGATGTTCTGGATGTGCACGCGAAATGTTGCAAGTGTTGCAGCTTTCGTGGCTATGTCACAGCTTCCCAAACGACCTATACCCTTAACCCTGAAACCCTAAGACCTTAAACGCTAACCTCCACCCTAAGCCCCCAAATGAAAAGCCCTAAATCGTAAACCCTATACCCTAAATCCTAAACCCGCAAAACCTAAGACTTAGCCTTAAGCCCCCAAATGAAAAGCCCTAAATCGTAAACCCTATACCCTAAATCCTAAACCCGCAAAACCTAAAACTTAGCCTTAAGCCCCCAAATGAAAAGCCCTAAACCCTAAACCGTAAATCCTAAACCCTACATCCTAAACCCTAAAAACGCCTAAGCCCTCAACAGATAGACCCTAAACTCTAAACCCTAAATCCTGAATCCCTAGTATAGCGAGCCATGTACGCCCACAGGATGGTACACCATCCTCGTTCTCACCTGAGTACTATTTTATTGGGGATACTATGGTACCCATTATAGAGTAAGATTCTAGCCTCCTTTTGGGGTATAGTATTTTATATAAGGAATATCATCTTACTAGGTTCAACCACCAAAAAACACTACTCACCTGGAACTAGGGACCTTTTCTCGCGGGTGTGCTTGGAGTTTGGGTTTAGGGTTCATAGTCCTCCTTAAGTAGATAGAATATGGCTGGTAATAAGATCCCCATATACCCTACATTCTATCTACTCAAGCGGGACATAATAGGGTTAGTTAGGGTTTGAGGGTTTTTGGGGGGTGCAAGGATGATACAAGGTCTTCCTGAGAGCTCGTCCCCCTTCCCTCTTGTGGGTGTGGGTGGGTGGGAAAGTTTGACCGTCCACCGTAAACTCTTAGTTGCTGTAACCCTGAACCCCTTCGACTCTTAAGTGCTGTTTTTTTTCTACGTATATGGGTGGTTGTCAAAATTATGGTCTCTTTTTGGGTACGCTAAATATTAGGTGCCGTACTATAATAGGGATCCAAAAAGGGACCATAATTTTGACAACCACCCATATACGGTATGGACATGACAGTCGAACGATGGCGCAACTCAGGCGTCTCATCCCCTACCGCTGTTGGCACTTTTGAGGTGAACCCTAAACCGCGCCTAGTAGAGAGGAGCCATGCGCCTGACCTTATATGAGCTATAACCTAAACTCCTTAAAGGGAGTTATATAGGAGATTCTATAGGGGAGTACGTACTCCCACAAACAAGGGTTCTTTTTGAAGGGCAGATAGGGTCTATGCTTCAGGGTTTTTCAACATCAGCGGTCCCTGTTGGTATCCCTCATGTGGGATCCGCAAAGTCAGCATTATCGTGCGGTTTAGGGTTTAGGAGCGGTTACATCCCTCAAAAGACGTTATACAGGGATATGTGAGGGAACGGAAAAGAAATGGACACTCCTACTTTTTGCGGGTTTGGGATCTAGGGCTTGGGGTTTGGGATATTGACCATCCCTAAGAAGTGATATTCCCTACAACAGACCATATTCTTTTGGGGGACATATTCAACATGAGGGGTTGGGGGCTGTTGATATCATTTGTACGAGTTTAAGAAAAGATTAACATCACCAAGGCCTCTGTTTTTGGGGAGCGGTCAGTTGCCATGTCGCTGTAGTCTTTATTCCCAACATTGAGGTTTCGCTGTGCAAGCTAGCTGCGCGCCCTCAAGCTCACATGAAACCCCATAGTCTTGGTGGCTTCCTTTGGGGTTCCATGCTGGTTTGGGGAATATGTAGATATACCCTAATCACATACATGTCTACATATCCCTTGGATGGTCCCTATACAGGCAAACACTACTGCCCTAAACCCTATACCCAAACCCCTAAACCCCTAAACCCCCAAAGCCTAAACCATACACCCTAAAACCCTAAACCCCAAACCCTAAACCCCAAACCCTAAACCCCTCAACCCTAAACCCCGAACCCTAAACCCCAAACCCTAAACCCCAAACCCTAAACCCCGAACCCTAAACCCCTAAACCCAAAAAACCCAAACCCTAAACCCTAAACCCCTAAACCCCTAA
>CAJNIZ010047541.1:16461-35840 GCA_905231905.1 Symbiodinium pilosum | reverse complement strand
GTGAGGGAGAAAAGAAGAGGGTTTTCACCCTCTCCGTTACTGAAACCATCCAACACGCCCCCCAAGGTCGGCGGATGCGGATGATACAGGGATTCCCTGTCCTTGACCTTGAAACCTCACTTTAATCCTAAACCCTAAACCGATCCCCGTCCCGCTTGAACACCAGTACTTGGGTCGCTGGACACTGCAGGAAGGCGGGCCAAGACACGTGGATCCTGCAAGGGCTGACAGGATGACCCCAGAATGCAGGTCAGTACTTGCGGGCTTAGAGTTTGAGGCGAAGGGTCGACACTGTGGAGTTTAGGGTAGAGGGTTTACGGCTTAGGGTGTTCGAGCCTTGAAAGGCTTTAAATTTGTAACCTTATGGTTCGTAACCTGGAGTTTTACGTCCCAAGTACCCAAATGTAGGGTCATATTCCATGGCTTAGGGATCCAAACCCAAGGGTATCAACCCTGAGGGAACAAAGGACAACTGCTTTAAGTTAGGGCTTAGGGTGAGGTGTAATGATTAGCGTTTAAGGTTTAAGATTTAGGATTTAGGGTTTAAGCTTGAAACTCTGGCTCATAGTGTGAATACATGAGTAGCGGGGCGTACGAGCAGGATGTGTTGGAGTTGGAGTAGGGGTAGAGCTAGGAGCATGGGGAGGGGTGGGCGAGTAATAAATGTCATACAAAAAACAGTTTGAGTTAAGAATTGGCACGGGTCTGCAAGAAGAGTCCTGTCACTGGTACAACAGAAGCCATGTAAATGGCTTCCTTGGCGCCAAACCCTAAACCCTAAACCCTGCCCTAAAGAACCGCATGCGTACAGGGTGGTATTCTGAGCATGGGGTGTTTGTTTCTGGGGGCGTCTTATGTGATTGAGTTGATTGCAATTCCGCATGACCCTGGTATACTACCCTAAGCCCTGCAGCCCCTAAATCCTAAATTCCTAAATCAAAGGCCCCTAACCCTAAACCTTTGAACCCTATACCCCTAAACCCTCAACCCCCTTTATTCCATCATTCCATAGGCTTGGGAGCAAGCTGGAGTTTTAGGATCAACGGTATGGCCACGGGCTTGGGGTTCAGGGTTTTGGATTTAGGGTAGAAGTTCAGTACTGCCCCCCCTCAGTAACAGTTGGATAATATTTTTAATATGGATATATAGCCCTTAATAGGACCCCGAATATAGACTGTTACTGGGTGGGGGCAGTACCCAAGATTTAGGGTAGAAGCGTGTATGATTACCAACAACAGAAGATCACATGGACAAGAAACGGGGGTTTAGGGTTTAGGGTTTAGGGTGTAGGGATGGGGAGGGTTAGGATGGGAACCGAGATCATCTAGAGGTTTATATCTAGAGGTTTTTAGAGTGGAATGTAAAAGCCTAAAGGAGCACCAACATCTTTTTATAAGCAGCACCAACATCTTCCCATTGTAATCCCCTACTATATTCCTTGTATAACATACCCCAAAGCATCCCAAAACCATAGTAAGCTCTAAACCTAAACCCTAGACCCTAAACCCATCTTAAGTATTTAGGCCCTTCAGTCATCATCCTAACTCTACAGGCCGCATTCCAAGCTTCAAGCTCTAACCCTATGGCAGTGGTGATCATCTTGCAGCACCCCAAATCCTGAACATGGTTCCGGGTAGGGTTTAGGGTTTAGGATTTAGGGTTCAGGGTTTTGGGATTAAGGTTCAGGGTAGAGGGTTTTGGGTTCTGGGATTAAGGTTTAGGGTTTAGGGTTTAGGATGAAGGTTGGGTTTATAGTGTTTGTGGCTTAGGGGCTTCATGTTCCAATCCGGGGCAGAGATGGCAGACAGCCTGGACAGACCATGAATTCTGAATATGGGCGTGGGGTTTAGGGTGTAGGTCTAGGTTAGTCCCCTTAACAGTAGTGGCCCCTAGATATGAAGTTAATACTATACCGACAATGGTATTATTAGTGGGTGGGGGATTGACCCAAGGTGTAGGGTTTAGGGTTGGGGTTTAAATAGGGGAATCTAGGCAGTCTAACATCTTTAAAGGGGATTAGATGGGGGAGTATTATAGGGGTTATTAAGGGGAATACCAGGAGTTTAGACTAGAGCTCATGTTATCGCTCCATGTCCCCAAGGGTCCCCCGATTTCCGCGTAACTCTGCTACATGCTATCTTTGCTAAATTGGCAGGGTTTAGGGTTTGTAGGGTCTAGGGTTTAGGGTTCCCCTTGTGATATTAGAATATTGAACCCGTTGACTTCATATACTACCGCATTTTTACGAGGCTTCAAGGGCCAGCCAAGTTCAAGCAGACCGAAACCATATATATATATACATATACATATAGAGAAACAGAGATATAGACCTTAGACTAAACGGCTTTCCTCGACACGCCGCCCGAAATAAGTTAAATAGTAGCTCCCATTTTCTTTTTCATTGTCCCTATATACTCCCATATGACGCATATATCCTAGTAGTCCCTACATGACCATTATGTGCTCGCTTGTCGTTGAGCTTCGCATCTGCGATGGACCAAAGCTCTGATAAGTGTTTACGGCTCCGCGTGAACAGCCCTCGGTCTGATCTAGGATGTAGAGTCTAGGGGTTCGGGGTTTAGGGTAAACATCTACGGGGCTATTTTGGGATATGTAGGGATGTATACAGGGTTTAGCGTGTTGAGGGTAGGGTTTAAGAGTTCAGGCCTTTGACGTCCGGGATTTTGGATTCTAGATGCTAAGCCCTCAACCGAAAGGCTCCTATTAGAAGCCAGGTTCTAGGGATTAGGGTTTAGGGTTTATGGCGTAGGCTTTATGTCACAGTCTAGGGTTTAGGGTCAAGGGTTGCGTTTAGGGTCTAGGGTTGCGCTTGTGCAAGGTACCGGCTGATTGTTTGAAACTTGATCTTTTCTCACAACATCCCTTACAAATCCTTTGTAGGGACCACCCCCCAGAATCCTTTGGGATACCCATGTATTCTCAGAGTCTCTAAGGGCCGGTCCCCAATTCTTGAGAACACGACCCACGCCCCCTAAACCCCAAACCCGCATCTTGAAGAATTGACGAAAAGGCCCTACGAATATTCCGCTTAACCTGTGAAAGATATCCAGATCCTCCGGGCTAAATCCCAAGCCCTGGCCCAGACCCTAAACTACAGCTTCTGGTGTGTGAGCCACGTGAGTATACATGGGCTTCGGTCTGCCAATGTTCCACCCGTACCGACGCAGGACATGCGTAGTGGTGTGCGCCCACGTTCTCTCCCAAGCCACCCACGCACACCGCGACCTCGGGCGGCTTGGGGTTTCTTTGAAAGTTGTTCGGTTAAGTATATTTAGCTAATTGCTGGCAACGCGCAGCGGATCCATAAGGCAGTTCATACTTTGTGGATGGGCTCCCCCCAGACGGCCGCACCAGACCATCTTGGCATAGCATGCCGACACCCAAGAGAGATGGTCCAGAAACAGCCCAGAAACGGCATGTTTGATCATTTTCGACTCCCCGCTAGAGTGCCCCACCAGAGCCCCTGCAACACTGCCCCATGAGCGCCCAAAACCGCTGGCCGGAACCCAAACAACGGATGATTTCTCTGGTCGCCGGGGCACCCCACCAAGCCTCTTTGCCAGAGTGAATTACCAGAGTGCTGAACCCAAAGCCCCAAATCCCAAAACTAACAAATCGAAACACAAGATCCAACCCAAGCATCCAAACCCAAAATCGACAACCCAAAGCCCAAAGTCCTAGGAGGCTAAAGACCTTTTTCTGATAGGAAGCTTCCTAGAAAGCAGAAAGCCCAAGACCCAAAATCCAAAATCCAAAGCCTGAAATGCAAATGCAAAACCCCAAACCTCAAATCCTGCTGTAAAGGTTTCGTCACCTAAGCTTTAAAAACCAGGGTTTTTAGTTCAGCAAAATCAAAAGTCAGCCTGTCGTTGGCACTGGGGCTTGTCAATGGTTTAAGATTTGGGGTCTGGAGTTAGAGTTTAGGGCGGAGGGTTTGGGGTGTAAGGTGCAAGGCTTGGGGTCCATGTCTGAAGACTTTGGGGTTTAGGGTTGATTCAGGGTTCGGACTTTGGAGTCTGGACGAGGGATGTTGTTCACGCATCAGATGCAAAGTGCCGAGCCCTTTTCATGAAGGAAGACAAGTGAGGCAGCCGAATCACATACGGGAGTTTGTGAAAACAATCACCTTAAACGCTGTGCCTATGACCCCGTTGATCGGCGTGTAAGCCGCATAGATGTCTAGGTTGCCCATTTTGAGAAATTATGAGGGAGTGTTGGAGCAGGTCACTACCGACAAATGCCCACAAGAATGTCGCCCTTGTTAGCTCTTCCACCTGAAAGCTATCCTAATGTACTGATTGAGCCACATCCGCGTGGATGACACGGATTCCTGCTCTGGGGTCTAGCGTTTAGGGCTGAGGCTCGAGGGTCCAGGGTTTAGGGCTTGGTTTTGACAGTACCAGCAATGACGGTGCTTGTAACAGTGATAGTTAGTATGAGTAGAACTACGCGTAGTATTAGGAAACTAGTATCAAGATAGCGAAAGAGATGTCAGGGCAAGAAGAGGATGATGATGAGGAGGAGGAGTAGTACGCGCGCATGCCGTATTTGACGGTATGTTTTTAGCATACAAGGAGTGCAGAAACCATGGCAGGCGTGTAGTTTTCAGCTTCACAGTATAGCCAGTTTCCAGGGCGGCTAATTTGCATTTTTCTACAGTCTTGACCTTTCAGCTCAAGCAGGGTGGCATGACAGGTTCGCAGCGTGGTAACCGCTGCAGCGCCAGCGTGTGGAAACATGGGTGTTAGCATCTTGCTTGTCCGTATGCAAAAACTGGATGCAGGGGTAACATGGATGTTATCATCGCGCCAATCAGTATGTACAAAATGGACGCGGTGGTAACATGGATGTTAGCACCTTGCTTATCCGAATGCAAAAGATGGATGCCTGGTCACATGGATGTTAGCATGTTGTTTATCCATATGCAAAAATGGATGCAGTGCTAACATGGATGTTAGCATGTTGCTTATCCATATGCAAAAATGGATGCAGTGCTAACATGGACGTTAGCATCTTGTCAAACCATATGTAAAAAAGGACGCAGTGCTAACATGGATGTTAGCATGTTGTTTATCCGCATGCACAAAATGGATGTAGAGATAACATGGATGTTAGCCTCTTGCCCATCTGTATGTAACAAAAAATGGATAAAGTGGTAACAAGGAATCAAACAGTATTTGCCGCCCCGCCCCCCCCCCCGAAACTTGTAAATCAGTCCGAAACCATTGTAAAACGTACCTGAAGTGAGGAAAAGGATGTTAGCATCTTGCTAACCCGTATGTAAAACATTGGATGAAGTGGTAATGTGGAATCAAACAGCATCTGCCGCCCCTCCCCCCCCCTCGAAAGTTGGAAAATCAGTCCGGAAGCATTGTGAAACGTAGCAGAAGCGAGGAAAACATTACCGTCAAATAAGAAAAAGCCACGTCGTAGTAGTAGTAGTAGTAGTTATTGTTGTAGTTATTGTTGTAGTTATTGTTGTAGTTATTGTTGTTGTTGTAGTTATTGTTGTTGTTGTTGTTGTTGCTGCTTTTGCTGTACCAATTATCAGTAGTACTTGTAAACATGAGCAAAAACACGAAGTGTTGCGATATCACCATAGCGTCCCATTCATGTACCCTTTGATCGCGGGGCTATCATTATGGTAACTGATACCAGGAAATGGCCAATGGTTTTGATAACGTCCTTCATGAATCGCGTGCAAGGTGCTTGGGACACTTGAATTGCAATATATGTCTCACAGTTCTGGGCGCCCGCGCCGCCAAGTTCCGTGCAGGATGTGCGACAGTTTTGGGATTGCAGATGGACACTGATGAGTACCTTAGCGTAGAGACGATGCTTCAGACATTCTGATGGGATATGGGGCCTTTCAGGTGTTGGTTGTGACGAAGTTGCATCCGGGTGCACGCCATCTCTTGTGGATGTATGTGGGTGGGGGCAAAACTGCTTTGAGGAAGGCTTCGGATTAAAGGTTCGCAGGTACGAGTCTGAGCATTCATGGCTCCCCTGTCGCTTGCTTGCGAATGGGAACATGGGTTATGGAGATTTTTTTTGAATTATAAGCGCTTGTATGACGATTGTTTTGGGGATCCATTCCGGACTTCCGTGAGTAAGCAGTAACTGGATGTTGTGGTGAGCCCATCTTTGATCATTCCATGGCTATTGAACCCCAAACCCGTCCTAAGGAGCTCTACGCTATCTTTTTGGGGGGGTGTATGACCGTGCATGGGAGTTTATCAAGATATCCCTTGTAGAATCCCTAATAGGGACCCCCAGAATCCTCTTACAATTTCCTAAGCCCTAAACCCTAAACCCCGAGGGTCCCTAGAAGCCCCCCATGTTCGTCCATCAAACCGCCTTATGGCACGTATAGACCTTTGTTATGCAATCACCATAAAGGTGCTGCATCCCGTAACCCTACGATGAAAGGTATTCATGTGACCAGTACTTTTAACTAGGCCTTATGATTGCAAATTCGGGGTACGGGTTCAGTATAGGGGCCCAGACATTTGTTGTGTGTAATTGCGATATGAAATACAACGAGTAGATCCCAAAATGTTTATTGGTAATTATCAACACCCCTGTAGTACCGGCAATCCGTGATTGCAGACTCCAATTATGCATGTTGTTCCTACCTCAGAAGGGAGTACGAATCAGCTCTCCTTACAACACGGAGACCTCCTGGTGCTTAAAGGGGGGTGCGGTGTGAATATGGGTATTATATGGTGTTATCATAGGGGTAGACATGAGGATTATGAAAGGGATAGTTATTGGATCCCGTTCTCCCACTTCCCTGAAGCAACAGAGACAGCTTGTGTGTGTGTGTGTGTGTTAGGGGACTGCAGGGTTTAATTCCCTAGGCTGTTTGCGTTTAGAGGCACCTGCAGCAACCCACTTTGGATCATTCTAACTCCTGTTTCCGGCGAGGTTGTTTTTTTGGGTACACCTGGGCGGGACCAGTTGGGATACAAGTACATAAGAGACTGAACAGTTCAAATTTCATTACTTATTCCCCGATTAATGCCGCCCATGCAAGTCCAAGTATGGGTGGCGCATAATCCTGAGCAAAAATTCAGGACAGTTTCAAGCGACCTCACCCGACCTCGTCCTAAATGGTGGTTTATATAGGGAGTAAAGTAGTACCAAAATGGCCTTAAATTGGGAATTGAAATTATGCTAAACTATTCGAACACCGCGAATCCTAGAATCCGTCCACCCAAGAGCGCTTCTACAGGGTTCTCCTGGTTCTGGCTGCGTTGTTTTGAGGTGGTTGCAAGGAGGTTTTAGAATCCAGGAAAATCTTAAGCCCTAAGCCCCAAACCCAGGAAGACAAAATCCACAGCCCTGAACCCGTGCGTCATCAAAAGCTTGCCTATCAAGGATCTGTGCTCTGCTTGTTTGATGCTGTTACTATAGTTCTTCTCATTTTTTATAGTTAATACTGTTACTACGCATTTCTATTTCTTGTATTACTGCTATTATTACCCATAGTATCATTTTCTGTTATAGTTTTTATTAGTATTATTACAGCTATTGTTACTACTTGGAGGCCCATGGGACTTAGTAACCACTTAGAACTGGGCTTATAACCCTACTTATAATCCCCCTAAATGGGCTTAAAGGAGTTACCGCAATTATAAGTAAGGTTATAATCCCAGTGATAAGTAGTTACTAAGTCCCATGGGCCTCCAAGTACTATTTCTATTACTATTACTATGATTGCCAATATTCTTTTACTACTTGTCAGGGTACCTTCAGGATCTGGAAAATGTTGACAGGGCCATCCGTCCTGGTCGTCGCTATCCTACGAGCCTAACCCTAGAAGGAATTTGTTTGGAGCTTGCGAAGAGATTTTGAAGATTCCCTCCGCACGAGAGGCCAAACTCCTAAATCCTATGCCCTAAACCTTGAACCCTAAACGCTATACCCTAAACACTAAAACCTTAAACCTGAAGCCTTAAAGCTGAAAGCCCATACCATAGAAACCCCAGAATTCCAAACATGAACATCTCCTGGGCGGAAGCTTCCTCCCACACATACAATCAGCCAATGAGGTAGCCAGGACAGCTATGAGCCATGATACCCAAACGTGTGCCAAAACGCGCTCAAATCATCAGAAGATGCTTGCAATGATGTAGATTTTGATAAAATGAAGCCCGTTTCAAGAGGTCTTGTGATCAGCGCCAGCCTTGGGGCCCATAGAGACTCAGGGTATAGTGATCAGAGGTCAACATCATTTGCTAAAGCTGCAAGCAAACTGTCAACACAACGCCCAAATCCAACCACCTCGCACCTGCAGCATAGCATGTGAGCTATAGTCTAAACTCCCTAAAGGGGGATTATATAAGGGATTACATAGGGGACTACTATAGGGTTGTTAAAGGGGATACTAGGAGTTTAGACTATAGCTCATGTAATATCTACACCAACCATTTTCTCCTTTATATCTAAAAGTTATCTTCGCCTTTGGTTTGATTGACGCCTAGACTTCAGAGACTTTTGCTTTGGTTTCTGGACGCCCGATAGTTCCCCTAAAGTAGGTAGAATTTAAGGGGTCCATGGGGATCGTATTGTGCTTTTGGGGAATTCCACATTCTATCTACTTCAGACGGACTATAGGCCTCAAGAAGCTACCGCAAGAAGGCCTAAAAGCAACCTCAACCCCATCAGCCCTCATAATAAGCGTCGAAACTTCGCAAAGCCACCATTGCCACTTAGGGTTTAGAGTTTAGCGCTCTAAACCCTGTAAACCTTAAACCCAAGATCCCGAACCCCAAAATCAAGTCCTACACCCTAAACCCTAAACCCTAAAACCCCAAACCCTAATCCTAAACCTCAAAACCCTACACCCTAACTCTCTAAACCGACCTTGAGCTCACCAACCCTGAGCCCAAAAAGCTACAACCCCCCAGCGCAGATCTTGGACCTTACGCGGTTTAGGGCTTAGGGTTTAGGGTTTGGGGTTTACGGTTTAGGGCTTAGGGGTTTAGGGTTTAGGGTTTGGGGGCTTAGGGTTTGGGGTCTAGGGGTTTATCGTGTAGGTTTCAGGGCCTAACCCTCCAACTCGCATCAGTCATGGAGAGAATCGCCACTGCTCTTTGCAGCATTTCATTGCGGGAGCATGCTTCGTCAAACGAGCCGGATGGTTTTAGGGTCCAGGGTCCAGGGTTTAAGGTTTTAGTGTTTGAGAATTTCGAGTGGATGGCTGCAGTAATGAAAGTATGTTTTAGTATGTGTCCCGATTGTGTAACTTGATGTGCGTTGCTCAACAGCAACCCAGCAACCCAAAAGCCTGAACATGAAGCAGTCTTCAGATCAGCACCGTGCTGAGATTTCGGAGAGCAATAGGCCCTTAAACGATTTAGGGTTCAGGGCCCCTAAGCGCTAAAGGGGTTTAGGGTTCATGCCCATGGGCTCCCTAACAACCGCCGTTATGCTTTCGCTTCCCAAGGTTCATCCTTAATTCTGCCTCCTTAGTCTAGGGTTTAGGGTTTAGGGATTAGTTAGGCTTAGTTAAGGCGGATTAAGATTGCGTAGTTGGCAATCCAGGGAGTAGGGTTTAGAGTTGTTTATGGGATGCTCAGGGCACTCCTAACCCCAAAGCCTCGGAACCCCATAAAACATACTTCATCCATAGGGCTCCAATCACTATAGACCCTAGACCCTAAACCCTAAATCCTGAACCCTCAACCCACTATGGACCCTAAACCATACGCATCAACATTATAGTCCGAGGTTTCTTGTGCAAGTATAGTACGGTACCTGAAGTAGACCTCAGCATGGCATAGATAATTCTTCAGGCTCCTACACTATAATACCAATAAGCCCCATTATAGACCTAGTTTTTATTTCATTTTTCATGTACTTCTTTTGTACTCCAGTTTTTGGGGACAAGAATTATCCTAAAACCCTAATCGTTTGACCCAAATCCCTAAACTTTGTGGG
Organism: Symbiodinium pilosum; assembly: GCA_905231905.1. Lineage (NCBI taxonomy): Eukaryota > Dinophyceae > Suessiales > Symbiodiniaceae > Symbiodinium > Symbiodinium pilosum. Next base: position 25,874 of record CAJNIZ010047541.1, on the reverse strand, counting down.
ACCTTAGGGGTACTAAGTGGTTAGGGAATTGACCTCTAACAGGGTACGTACCGTAAACCATACACGGTTCAGGGTAAACTTAAACCCTAAACCTTAAACCCAAGCCCCTAAAGGGACATCGTCCCACCCAACTCTCAAGCTTAGAGCTCTGAACATATTGTGTTTTCGGGTGGTTTGGGTTTAGTGTTCAGCGTTGCAAGTTTTGGTGGTTTTAGTGATCATTATTTAGGATTTTGGGCTTTGAGCGCCTTCAAATTGGGGCTATCAACTGCGCCCTGTAGCCAGAATCCTTGGCTCTTCATTGTGCTGCTACCAATGCCGCTATTGCGAAAATTCTTACGGCAAGAATCAGAGCCTGAAACTGTAGACTGAGATCCCAAGCTGGAAACTGTTTAAGACTGCAAGTATGGGCCCCAGCTGTGGACCCTTAGCCCTTTATCAGGAAGCTAGCGATCCTTTGGAAATTCTATACATATATGTATTACGTGTAGGGTACATTTTAAAAAAATGCCCATAGCCATATTCTATGTACTTAAGGGGGACTCTATACCAAGCCTAGGGTAACATGCAAGACGCCCATAGCGTTGATGGCAGGGAAAGTGAATGCCTCGAATTTGTGGAGCTGCCCCTGCATCAAAGTCTCACATCCCGGGTAGACCAAACGCATTTATTGGATTTAACGCCACGCACGCGGGCCTGTGTGCTGAGAGGGATGGCCAACACTAGAGATTTAGGGTTCAGTGTTTCGGATTTTTCAGGCACGTTAAATCCTACACCCCAAGCCCTAAGCTCTAAACCGAAAACCCGAATCCCCGGAGCAGGTATGAATCGAAGCCTGCACGCCTTGCAAACTATGTATAGTCCCCCTTGAGTAGATAGAATACGGGGTATATGGGCATCTTATAATAATATGCCGAAAGCCCCTTAAGTTCCCCTAGGCCCGAAACCTTAAATAGTAGTTTCCATGATCTTTTCCATTACGCCTATATAACCCCCAATAACAGACCCCATATTCTATCTACGTAAAGGGGGACTGTAATGTGAAACACCATGACAGCGCGCGTCAAGTCCTCTCCTAGCTTATGAGGCCTCTCGCGGTTTAGGGTGGGAATATTGGAGCGGGGGCGTTTCATCATATGGGGAAGGGCTACAGTGGACCCACCATATCATGAAACGCATTACGTTGAGGCAGGCCCATGTGGTAGAGTTTAGGGTTTAGGCTTCAGGGTTTAGGGGGTGGTCAAAGTTCTGGTCCCTTTTTGGGGGTGCCCTGCATACTAGTATTTGTCAATGAGAACCCCCGCAAAATCTTCATAATTTTGACAGCTGAACACCAAGCCCTCCATATCCTTACTTGAACAAGTTCCCCGACCCTAAACCCTAAACCCTAAAGACGGATTCTCTAAGGCTTCTCTGGCTCCTCAAAGGTCTCATGTTTACCCCCCCCTGCCCATATGAGTTTAGGATTCAGGGTTTGGGATCTAGGGTTTAGGGTTTAAAGGGTTTGAAGGGTTTAAGGTTTAGGGTTTAGGGCTTTGGGTTAAAAAGGGTTTTGGGTTTAGGGTTTACAATAAGGTCCTGAACCCATGGGGGACCCCCAGGTAGTCGATTCCAGCACGCTGTGCCCCCTCGGTGAGATAATTCGTGCGCAAACCTCTCCAGCGCGGTTTAGGGTTAAGGGTTTAGGATTGTCTGTGATATTGCCCTAAAGCCATTAACCCTATACCCGGACTTAGGTTCTGTGGAGGGAGTATATAAATCTTACAAGGACTTTAAATGGGAACCCCCGAACAGGGAACCCCAAGAATGTAGTTGGAATATACGGACCCTGGTAGGTATATTCCTGTTTATTCCTACTATATTATGTTTGGATTTTGCGCCAACTCAAACCCTAAACCCTAAACTCTAGCAATTGCGCTTCATTCATCATCAACTAAAGGTTTAGAATTTGGTCTAGGGTTTAGGGTTTAGGGTTTGGGGGAATCGAAGTCTATCCGCTGTTGGAGGACTTCGCGCCCCTGAGTCTCAACATTCACACTGACTGTTTGCTGTGGCCTAGCTACCAAATCCTCAACGAAAGATAAATCCTCCACATGTGAGTAGTAGTTTAGTTGGGCATATGATTGTCCCCCAGCATATCCCCATGTAATTTCTAGTCGGGACGCCTCCAAAATAGACCTCTTGTGTTTGGACATGCCACGCTGCCACAATGTTATTCTGCAAGCAGTATTGTTCAGGGAAGCAGATGCTACAGACTTCCCCCCAAAACCTCAACCTTCAACTCTGGACCCTAAACCCAACTCCTTAAACACGAAATCCTAAATTCAAGCCCTCAGCCCTAATCCCTAAACCCTACATCCTAACCCTAAACCCTAAACCCCTGTCCCTGAACCTCAATCCCCCTCAGATCTTACACTCCAACTCGGTCTCAGCACGCCTGTTGATGCCCATGTGGGCTATAGTCTAAACTCCTTAAAAGGGGGTTGTATATAATATAGTGGATTATGTAGGGTTCAGGGTCTAAACTCCTTGAAGGGGGGTTGTATATAATTTAGTAAATTATATCGGGTTTAGGGTCTAAACTTCTTTAAAGGGGGGTTATATAGGGGATTACATAGGGGAGCGTTTAGGGTTCAGGGTATATATGGGGTTTCGAAGGGGGATACTAGGAGTTTAGATTGCCTTTGTGACACGCTGGAGTTGTGCGCAGCTGGTTCCCAAAAACGGTCGCTAAGCGCCTTGTAGTGGACCGCAGAAAAACCAATAACGCAATCACCTGCGCGAGCAGAGGCCGCCAAAAGCTACGTGCGGTAGACTTTGGACACTGCACCCACCCAAAACAGTTGGATAATATCTATAGTACAAGTATTTAGAGCCCTTAATATGGCTCCTATCATAAACTGTTAGTTGGTGGGGGCAGGACCCAAGGTAGACTCATTGTTAGTGGCTTTTCGGGCACGGTTTGTGTTGCTGTCACTCTTTGTAGTACTTAGCCGTATAAAGCAGGCACTTTTTTTGGAAGGTCAGAACGATTGTCATAAGTCACTTGATGCCCTTTTTGGGCGTATGCAAAACCTACACGCAATTCCAAACATCCACCGTAAATCACCTTGCAAGAAGCCCTAAGCTCTAAACCCTAAATCCCAGACTCTAAAGCCAAAGCCTAAAGCCTGAACCCTTGATATCATCCCCGTTCCAGACTGCTCTTGGGTGGGGCAGTAGCTCCATATCCCAGGGATGACACTCGTACGCTCATGCTTCAGCCTATTCGGTCTAAGTTGCATTTGACCAACATTTGCATGTATTTGAAGCCTTCAACACGGTTTGGAGAACTTGTGGAGCTACCCCTTATGCAGAACGCTAAACCCTAAACCCCAAGCCCCTAAACCTAAACCCGAAACCCTTAACCCACACTCTTTGCAGTATCCGGAGTGCCCAGAGGAGAAAAACATGAAATGCACAGTCAACGGCGGCCCGAAGGGTTCAACACCTCGGGAAACAGATCCAGCCCTAGCCCTTTACTGTTCAGGGTTTGGGGTTTGGGTTTACTGTGTAGGGTTTAGGGTAAACCCTAAACACTAAGTCCTAGACCCTAAGCCCTAAACCCTAAATCCGAATCCACCTGAAAGGAGACTTCTTTCATAGGGTCTTCGGGGCTTAGGGTTTACGAGCCTAAAGGGTTTCAAGACGTAGGGTTTAGGGTGGAGGGTGTTTAGGGTTTAGGGTCTAGGGCTTAGGGGGGTGGATCCTGATAGTTGTCCCCATCTGGGGGCTTGTCAAAATTATGATCCCTTTCTAGATACCCTAAACAGTGACTAGGGGCCAAGGTAAATTCAGGACCCAAAAAGACAATCTTTTTCGACAGTCTACCAGAAAATCACCCTCAATACTGCCTAGATTCACTCCCACAGTCACCATTCAGCAGAGCAACTACTGTATACCCCTAGTCAATAGACCCCTTCCCCTTAATAAGGATTCTAGTAGGGCTCCTAATATGAGGGCCCTGAAAAGGAGGGGGTTTATTAATCGTTGGTCTACATAAGCTATGGCAACATTCTTCAAAGCTTGTTGTTCTGATCTTGACCATAGGCTTCCGCCCTTGGCAGTTTCCATCATCAAGGGCACCCCTGATCTACCCCAAACCCTGAACCCTCAACCGTAAACCCATCCTTCTTATGGGGACCCAAACAGCTCCCTTTTTGGGACCTCCCCACTTGTTCTTCCTGGTATGTCCCCTGGCGCGCGGACCGTGCTATAAACTGACAGAAGGGAGTGTCCCAATGCATTCAGGATTTAGGGGTTGGGTTTCCTAGTATAAAGCTGAATGAGGAACTTCTGCAATCCCTATACAAGCCCCTAAACCCTAAGCCTGCGGTCCCCCAACGCCCTTTTTTTAGAACCCGTCAGCCCTAAACCCGGAGCCCTAAATTGCACATCGCCGGAAGCTGAAACCACCCTGTCTTGAGAAACGGACAAACGAGTTTCATCTGAACCCGAACATTTTGAGTCTTTTCATGTGCTCCATCTGTTACTGCAATAGTAATTATCGTAATAATAGTAGTAACAGTAATAATCGTAATATTAACAATAATGATAATAATACCTAGGTTAGGTGGACGCCCCACCCAGTAATAGTGACTATAGGCGATAATAGGGGTTATATTAGGGTCCTCTTATATTCCTATTATACCACTATTAGGCTTCAGGGTTTAGGGCAGACTTCGGGATCCAGGGAAGACCGCCGCGGGATTCTCGGCTTCCTTTTTCTGTTGCTAACCATTCCGCCCTCAAACGGAATAGGGTTTAGGGTTTAGAGTTTAGGGAAGTCTAAGCTCGGCGGCCAAACTCTTTAATTCATCGACCCCCAGTTGTAGCCGAGCGGCTTTTACGCAATTCTAGGGTTCAGGGCCCTTGCAATAGCAATTGTACTTGACCTATAAATACCCATGAACTTCGAGGTATGTATGTCCTATTTATTTCCTACGCCCCCCCCAATCGCCCAACTTAGCAAACCTGATCCCAGATTAGGTGAGGGTCTAGGGTTCAGCACGTACTCGTAACCAGCAGCACGGTCCTGTGCTGCAACCCCTTCCCACTTCCCCAATTGAAGGGTTGTCGGTGTATGCCCCCCACAGACCAGAATCCCTTTCAAAAGGGACCCCCCCCAAGAAGGACCTTATCATTTTTGGAAACACTAAACCCCAAATCCCGCATCCTAAGCTTTAAACCATAAACCCCAAAACCCTAAACCCTAAATCCCTAAACCCCTTCCCTTCTAAACAATGGCTCGAGCTTGATAGATTTCACAGTTCCGTTGTGGCCGATTGACGGGACAGGCCTTGGGGTGGATCTAGGGGACGACCAATCCATGACTGTACGTAGCTTCTTAGGTTGAACAAAGCTACAGCCCCCCTTAAGTAGATAGAATATGGGGTACAGGGGATCTTATTATAATATACCCCAAAGCCATATTCTATCTACTCAAGGGGAACTATTGGCCTACCAGCTGTCGCGTTTAGGGTTGAAAGGCTTAGGGTTCAGGGTTTAGGGTTGCGGTTTAGGCTAGGACACTCACGTTGGTTCGGGGCATTCTTTACCTTAGTTCCTTCAAACCATCATGTTTCAGTCCTTGAACGAACCTTTCGGCAAGCTCTTCTGGAAGGGCTTGTAGGGCTTCAGGTTTTTTAGAAATGACAAGCCCTTTTAAAGAGGATTCTATACTACATGCTATTTTGGGGCCTGTATTGCGCCCCTAAGCCCTAAACGAATGGCTTACGGTCTGGCTTTACTGCTCCGAGACCCGATGATAAGTTTATCTCTGCTTCGGTTGTAGGATTTAGGGTTTAGGGTGTAGGGAACGAATCCTTAGAGCAGAGGGTTTCGGGTTCAGGGTCTCTCTGGTAACATCCCTAGATAATCACGGTTTAGCCGCATGTAGAGGCAAGTCAGGCTTCCTGAAGGCTTGGGGGCTTCATTTGCCGGACTTACTAGTGCTGAAGGGAGAGTTGGAGGGATCCCCACAACAGTCCCCATATGATATTCAGGGCTTATGATTGAAGATTTTGGTTTTAGGATTCCCTAAGCCCTAAACCGCTAGAGCTTATGGTTTAGGGGTTCAGGTTTGAGGGGTCTGGGTTTGGTCCCTACATTGAATGCCCTATACTTTTTCAGCTCCAGTCAGCAGTAACGTGCTAGAAGCATACCCTCAACGCTTTTAAGGGTTGAGGGTTCAGGGTTCAGGGTTTAGGGTTTAGGGACCGTAAATCGCATGGTGGATTTTGGTCCTGGACATGGTGTGCGGGGCTTGGGCTTTAGCTTTGTAATGCTTCAGGTATGAGGTTTGGAGGTAAAAAAAATCAGGAAAGTGGTTTTGGACGTCCTTATTTCGATGATAAAAAAATTTGGGGAAATAGGAGGACTGATAAGCCATAAACCTTAAACCCCCAATTGAGGTTTTTGTGTTGTTGGGTTGCGGTGCTGAGGGTCAGGCTTGCTGGTTGTAAGTAGGGAAGGAAAGAATGGAGAAGGGATGGAAACTACAAACTCATTGGGGGTACTAGGGTTAAGGGTTTAGGATAGGGATCCATTCCTGTATTCCCTTCTATCTGAACTCTGAACCCCTATAAGTGTAGGGGGAAATGAAAACGTCATCCTTCTCTCCATGCCTGGCTTGATGTTGACTCTCAACCCCAGGCCCTAAACCCTAAACCCGAAACCCCAAGCTTATAGGGCTGGCTCCCAAGCTTATAGGGCTGGCTTAGCGATCAGGGTTTACGTCCGCGAATTAAAGGATCTCGTGTAGGCAACAGTACCCCACAAGGACTCCTACAGCTTGCAACTAGAGTATCATGCTCATTCCAGCTTGATATTTTTTGCCCTCCAGCGCTAACTTCAGCCGTCCGGGATGTTTTGCGAAGGGCTCAGCGAGAACCAGCAGTATTGACGGCATTTCCGAAGAGGTATCTTCCACTGGTGATGGATCGCGCTGGTCTTACTTGCTTTGAAAGCACCGTCGGCTTGTCAACGAGCACCAGGAGCAAGGGGTTTTTGCGAGTAGATGACGCCATGTAAAAGTGCTTCGCTCTGCTGGAGTCATTAAACGCATTTTGAGCCAGCCTGAAACCTCAAATTGAAATTTGTGCACACATAACATGCCCAATCACTGATGCCGCGGGCTTGGAAATATGTGCCATGATGTTTCACTCTAAACCAATATTCAGAAACCAAGAGCCGTATAGGGTGAAACTCCCACCATTGGAGAAGGACAGTGGCTCCAAGCGGGATCTCGTGAGTAGTAGCTATAGTCCTAAATCCGAAACAGGGCGTTGTGATCAGGGTTTAGGGTTCTAAGCCAGAACCCTAAACCCTACAGCCCTGAACCCTGAACCTTAAACAAATCCAAGACCTTGCCGAGCATGGCTCTATCTTGAGTACGAAGGATGTGCAATGATATTGGTTACTATCGAGGCTCCCCTCCTAATCCCTACCTTTGACCCCAAAGACCTTCAGTTTTAGGATTTCATATACAGACTTATACTATAGGACCCTAAAACTGAAGGTCTTTGGGGTTTAAGGTAAGCCTTAAACCCCAATTCCTAACCTCTGGAACGGACGAATCTCATTCACCCACAGAGCTTTTGTATAGCTTTCATTTCCGCACTTTTGTTTCTGGGTAGTCCCCACATTATCCCAAGAAGCTACGCAGAGTCCCCATGAAGCGCGGCTTAAATCCTAAACCTTTAATTTCCACTCCTAGACTTCAAGCCCTGAGCTCTAAACCCTATAAACCCTGAACCTTAAACCTTCATATAACTCTAAACCCTAATCCCTATATAAACCCTAAACCTTAAACCTTCACATAACTCTAAACCCTAATCCCTATATAAACCCTAAACCTTTAACCTTCATATAACTCTAAAGCGTAAGCCCTAAGCCTTAACCTTTACCTAGGGCAACACAACACTCGCAGGGACGCGGGCAGTACGTGGAGGGCTCGCGGAGGGGGGCGGTGGGAGGCGGGCTTGCAGCTGTACGCTAGTCTAAACTCCTTACAGGGGGGTTATATAGGGGATTGTGTAGGGATTACTATAGAGCTCATGAAGGGGGATACTAGGAGTTTAGACTATGGCGCACCGGGGTTGGGATGTGAAAGCTCCAATTTGGGGGTTTTAAAGTTTGCAGTTTAGGATTCGTAGCTCTTTCGTGCGAGGGTTTTTGAGTCAGGATTTTTGGGGTTTAGGATTAGGACTTTTCAGGGATGATATTTGCTCAGGCTTCTCTGGTAGGTATAAATGCTTACTTGTTAGTTTGTTGGAGGGACGCGACAGTTTCTGTTTGTCGAAGTTGCACGAGTGGGGATTGAAAGGTTGACATGCTTCCTCCGACAAGCGTTCATGAGCGACATGATGGGGCTCATTTGCTTTGGGGCAGGTCGCTGGGTTATAGTCCTTGAGGGGATACAGTCCCCCTTAAGTAGATAGAGTAGGGCTTTGGGTATATTATAATAAGATCCCCACATCGCCCATACTCTATGTACTTAAGGGGGACTATCGGCTTACGGCTGGCATGTTGATCGACACGCTTGCGCTCCAAAAAGCAAGTTATTTGGACCCCTAAGCCCCAAGCCCTCTTCTCTTTGTACAGCAAGATGGGTTTAGGGTTTATACAGCAAGACTGCAGCAAAGCAGATGCCCTGACCTACACTACATACCATGCCTAGCCACCCTGCACAAACTCGACTTCCAGATTCATCCTGGATCTCATTTTGCATTTGCTTCTCCATTAATCTAACAATTCAATCTCTGGACTCTGGACCTTACACCCTGAACCTTAAATATCAAACGCCAAAAAAGATAGTAGCTTCTATTTTGCCTGAACATTTTCTATTTACATAGGCCCATATACTCTATACACATTTTCATATCCCTATTCAGTTCCTTCAGGGAAACAAAAACTGCAGTAGCCTCCATTTCATTTTCCGTTTCTTACTAGCCCTTAAGCCTAAATTTTACGCCCTAGGCCCTAAACCCTCTATATCCCTGTGTATCGTTTTAATCCCGTTACATCCCTCCCCTCAACTCTAAACCCTGAACTCTAAACCCTAAACCCGACATATCCGACCTAAGGAAATCATTAATGATTTGGTAGTTTCCCAAAACAGGGGGGCCCCAATATATATTGTAGTCCTTATTATGGGGACCCCCAAAAAAGGTACCCCTAATTTAGGGAAATCCCCTAAACCCTAAACCCTAAACCCTATACCCTAAACCCTAAACCCCTAAACCCTCTACCCTAAACCCCGTTTGGGCGCTTTTTGCAGCACGCTCACAGTCAGGCGTATGAGGAAAGCTGGCTCTGCGGAAGCCTCGGTTGCGCCAAGGGTTTTGGGTTTCGGGGTTTTTAGGGTTTAGGGT
>CAJNIZ010047540.1:0-14689 GCA_905231905.1 Symbiodinium pilosum | reverse complement strand
CCTTTTTGGGGGTCCCCAGAGTAAGGGTTATATTATATTGGTGTCTATATTGGAGTCCCCTTATTTTGGGAAACTAACATGTATGAGCTCTAGTCTAAACTCCTTACAGGGGCTTATATAGGGGATTATATAGGGGAGTATTAAGGGTTTATTCAGGAGGATACGAGGAGTTTAGACTACAGCTCAAGTTCGGGAATATATGAACTATTATAGGGGGTCAAACAGGAATGTATAGTGATCATTGGTGGGATCCACTCCCCCACTCGCCCTTGAGTGAGCACCGGTGAGATGTTGTTGCCCAGAAGTTGATTAGTGCATCCCGGAGAATTTATCATCTTCCCAGGTGGTTGGCCAGAGCAGAATGTCCCCTGAGCGAGTCGAAGCTGCGCGGCACTCACTTGTAGCAATGGAGCTGAGAGAACGATACCTTAATGCCGCCTGCGGAGGAAAATTCTTGCTGAGGAGCACGCACCCGGGAACAAGTATGAGGGATGAGAAGCTGAGCGATTGCCGGGCAAGATTTTACCCTAAACCCTAAACCCTCAACCCAAACCTTAAACCCTAAACCACGGCTGTGCTGCAGACTTCAGGCTCAAGAAACGGTAACGCGAACCAGAAACGGGCAATCGCAAGAATGAATATCCTGGCAAAGATTTCCAGCCATTACCAACAATGTTTACCGTTTATGCTTTACCTGGACCCCAAAAGTATGTAAATTAATGGCCTTTATGGCTATTATTACGGGCTTAGGGCTATTATTTTACATACTTTGGGGGTGTAGGTAGGGTTGACTGCCCAAGAAAAAGGGTGTGCGAGCTGTTTGAAGAAGCGGCGCTGGCAGATGATGACCGCAAACGACGAGCCAGGCCAGGTGAAGGTAAGTTTAGGAGTGCTAAAGGGGGAGTGTGGGTTATAGTATACTATAGTATATTATAGTATATTGAATGATAATATATCATAGCATATTATAGTATAGCATATTATAGTATAGTATATTATAGTATACTATACTATACGTAGTATATTTTAACATATTATAGTATAGTATAGTATACTATATAATAGTATGATATAGCATATTATACTATAATAAAGTATAGTATAGTACAGTATAGTATAATATACTAGAGTATAGTATAGTATATTATAGTATAGTATAGTATAGTATACTATATTATGGCATATTATAGTATAGTATAGTACAGTATAGTATATTCTGATTCTCCATTACCCCCGTGTTAGATTGTGTGGAGGAACATAGGTACAACGGCTGATGCTAATACTGGCACTTTTGTATGGCCCTTAGTACCTCAAACCTCCGGAATGGTGGTACTACAGTTCACTGAGTCGTGCAGGGTTTTTAGTACACAGAAGACGCCCACAAGGTGGCAATTCGGAATAGTAACCAACATGACTGGCGTTTCAAATCTGAAAGGGACCTATTCATCAGCCAGTTTCACACAAGGAATGAGACCCCATAGTACCCCTTGCATAACGACGGTTAAGCTTACTGGTTTAGTTCGGGTTTAGTGGTCCATCGTTCCCTACCCACCGACAGATCCTTCATGTATATGTACGCCCCCAGTTGCCATTTTATCTTCCATTTGCTTTCCATTTGATTCTCCATCATTGGTAATGATTTAGACTCCAAGCCCTAAACCTTAAACCTAAGTTGAAATCAGGGCTTAGGGAATCAGCGCTAGACCTGCAGAGTTCTTGAAAGAACACGATGTTTCCTTGGTATAATTTACCTACTGGTTCTTAGTAGGGAATATGGGAATATGCTACAGGGTTTAGGGTTCATAGTTTAGGCTCAGTAGGGAACACGGGAATATGTGATATAGGGTTTATGCCGACTCAGAACAAATAAGTTTAGGGTGTGTACCTATTGTTACCATTTTACTACTATGTAGTTACTATGTCATTACTATATTGTTACTACATTACTACTGTATTGCTGCTATATTGCTACTATGTTGTTACTATATTCCTAGTAGAATACTACTATGTTGTTACTATCTTACTACTATGTTGTTGCTATATTATTGCTATATTGTTACCATATTACTACTATATTGTTATTACATTACTACTGTATTGCTACTATATTGCTACCATATTACTACTATATTGTTACTACATTGCTGCTACATTGTAACTATATTACTACTATAGTGATTGAGTGGCCACATGTTTGATTGACTAGCTGGAGGCGACGTGATTCTTTTCATGGGTTCCTGTAATTAGGTCTAGAAGTAGAATATCCATTTGCGTAAATTAAGCTGCTTGAAACCTAGCAAGGAAGTACTCATGAATCTGCACCTACGCCCAGCAGTGTCCTGAGAGAGCGAGAGAGAGGACAGGTTCGGATATGGACGAGGCCAGTGTTGTTTCGGATGTTGCTATACAATTATATCAGTCAAAATAATATCAGCATAATTGCGCTAGTAATAGTAATAGTAAAATGCCAGTAATAATAATTAGATTGGGGTAATCTTGGGGTTGGATGTTTCTCAGTATGATGGGAAGCTAGACGCCAGGTTCGTCTGCCGCAGCTGTAATGATCTCAGAGTATCTCAATAATTATTTGTTCTGATTGAGTCATGGAAGAAGCTAGCCGCCTCTTGTCCACGATAGAGCTGGACGAATTCACGGTCACGGAGGTGCGAAATGGTTTCGAGACCATGGAGAAGAGGCGGGAATTTTTCAGAATCCTCTCTACATAGGCCGCAATAGGGACTCCCATGTTCTCTTTCCAGTCTCTTCCCCTAAACCGAAAATCTTAAGGGTCAGGGAGACTTCGTCAATAGGTTTATTCCCCCTATAACCCATACAGTAACCCCAGTATTAGCCCACTTACTAAGTCCCCCTAACCCTCCAAGTAGGGAGCCCTGAGCCCTAAACCCCAAACCCTTATCCCGAAATCCCCAGGTTAGGCGGTGCCAAGGAGGCGGGCGAGGCATTCTTAGGCAAGTTGAAGGTCGCAATGCCGAAGACGGCGCCCATGCTCAAAAGGTGGGAGTTCTTGGGGATCAGGGTTTAGAGGGATTATATATGTATAGGGTTATATAGGGGTGCGGGAAAAGAACATGGAAACAACAACAACAACAACAACAACAACCACCACTACTACTACTACTACTACTACTACTGCTACTACTACTGCTGCTGCTGCTACTACTACTACTACTACTACTACTCCTGCTGCTACTACTGCTGCTGCTGCTACTATTACTAGTACTAGTACCAGTAGTAGTACTAGTACTAGTACTAGTACTAGTACTAGTACTAGTACTAGTAGTAGTAGTAGTAGTAGTACTACGACTACTACTACTACTACTACTACTATGGCGGCGGCGGCGGCGGCGGCGGCGGCGGCGGCGACAGCGGCGACAACGGCAGCGGCGACGGCGACGACGACGGCGACGACGAACACGACCAAGACCACGCCCACGACCATGACGATGACGACGACGTCGACGACACTTAACGAGGCTTAGGGTTTTTCCTTCCATATGTCAATGTTTGTATGGTGTTCAGGGAATGGGTTGTAGGGATTCTTACAGGGATGATCGTGGTGTCTATGATTGCAAGAGTACCCAGGGTATAGCCCCCTTCAGTAGAGAGAACATGGAATTGCCCAAGATCAGCATACTAAGAGGGGAATTTGCTCCTGTTTTCAGAAACCCCCCAGGTCCAGCACGGTGTGGCATCTTATCATGGACCTGGTCGCTTGCCTGGACGATCCCGGCATGGTGCAAAAGCGCTTGGAGTACATCGCGCTGCGCCACATGGCGGCCGAAGTGACCACTCCAGATGTGGAAGTTTCTGGGTTGCTGTTAAGGAAATTGAATTAAGTTACCATAATGGGTATATATTATGGTACATAATAGGGTGTCCCCAACATAGTAACTTAAATGAAGTTCCTTGACAGCAACCCAGGTTTTCAAGACAATCATGATGGAGGTTTGCGCAGCAAAGCTGGGCGGGCTGATGACGCCGGAGTTCCAGTTTGGGGTAGCTCAGATTGTCACGGCCGTTGGCCTGTCCTTGGCCAACACGTTTGAACACTACGCAGCTCGCTTGAAGCTGCTCACGTCCTGCTGGGCAACCATCCAAGTCAATGAGGATGATGAGGCCAAGGAAGAGGAACAGGTGCAGCTGGACGTTGAGGACGGGGAGAACTCAGAGCACAAGCAGCTGAATCACTCCAACGAGCAGTCTGCTAAGGACTGGTTGGCAAACGAGGACAACGACCAGGGAGCTGACAAGGCGGAGAAGGACCGCCGCGACAAGTGGAATGTGAACTCCAAAATGAATATCCCAAAAACCTTCACAGAGATGGCGCGTTTCAACGCCTCTGTGATGGGTGTGGGAGATCGCGTGTGGTTCGCGGACATGCTCTACTCCATGGAGTCCTTGGTGCCGCACGTGGGCAACATCGACCGCATGCAGGAGGAGTGTGATGTCCTTTCGCTGACCCTGGCCCGGTACGACAAGGTGAGTTTCTCCAAAGTAGTCCTATAGAATGTCTGAATTTCTACAAAAAACCCAAACAGGAATCCCTAAATCTATCGAAGCCTGCTATGTTGTTACCTCTGATTCCCGGCTAACCCTAAACTCTGAGTTCCGGAGTATCTCGCAGGTCGTCCTCAATGACTTTAAGTCCGTGATGTTTGCATCTCTGCGGTCTCTGATGCCGTCAAAGTGGGACATGGAGTACGAGACTTTTTGGTGGTTAGCAGGGTCCCTACCTGCAACCCCAATTACCTACAGTTCTTTGGGTTGTATCTATTAAGGGAGATGGATCATATCGAGTCGTAGGTTTTAGGAGTTACATGTGGACCATCAACGCTTTGGTAGATTCCAATTACTGTACTCCCTACTAACACCTTAAACCCTAAACCCCAAACCCAAAACCCTAAACCGATTTACGCGTCAGACCACCAGTAAGGAAAATGCTTGGGGATGGTTCTGGGATTGCGTGGAGAAGAAGGTTGAAGCAAACAAGCAGTTCCCAAAGGCACCTCGGCAAGTCTCCACCCGGAGGGTTGTCGTTATGGTTTAGGGTTTAGGGGTTAGGGTTTAGGGTTTACAGGTTAGGGTTTAGGGTTTAGGGGTTTAGAGGGATAACCGCCCCAAAACAGGCCTTGCTTCAGCTCAGTGCATTACTTTACTTTGGAAACCTGACATGCCTTAAACGTATACTTAGCCCTACAGCTGTAAACCCTAGACCTTACAGCCTGAGCCCCAAACTCGGCGCACCCAAGACCTTAAAATCCCGCAAACCTGTCTATCCCTATAAAATCCCTGTATATCCCCATATGAACTATAGTCTAAACTCCTTGAAGGGGGATATATAGGGGAGTATTATAGGGCTTATTAAGGGAGATACTAGGAGTTTAGACTATAACTCATATAAGCCCTTACCCCAGGATTAAGGCCCATACTAATGACCCACACTTTGGACCCTTAGACATAGGCTCCCCCAACCCTGGTTTAGGGTTTAGGGTTTAGGGTCCTGCGCAGGGAGGCCAATACCCCTTCGATAAGGAATCTTCCTAGGGATCTTAGTATTGTTTAGGGTATACTCCTTAATTAAGCCGTATTGGGCTCTCTGGGTAGTCCAGGTTTATCATGGCAACTTGCGTTCCTTCTTGGCGCGCTTGGACGACGAGACGCTTGCCGACTTCAAGCTCGAGGCGGGGATCTAAGGTCCAAAACCCTAAACCCTAAACCCTAAACCCTAAACCCTAGGGTTTGGGGTCGAGGAGCCTTGAGGGTGCTATGGTGGTAATTTTAGGGTTTCAGAGTTTTAGGGGAGATCATATCAGGGATTAGGTAGGGAATATGTATACATATATATATATAATATGGAGTATATGTAGAGATTATGTATAGGGTTTAGGGTAGAGGGCTGGATTTCCAAAAATGTGGGTTCCGTTTTGGGCATCACGGGCAATTTAGGATGTAGAGGGCTCGGGAGTGGGGTTTTGGATTTTCAATATTTGGACGGTTTTTTCTTGGTACCTGTTTTGTATGTCTGGGTATTCCGGGGACACCCCGACCCTTGTGGAATCATGCAGGTGTTTGAGACCTTCTTTGCCAACTGTGAGCAGTCGCAGCTGTTCCTGAGGGCGGCGAACAAGCGGCTCATGTACATCATGGGCAGGCTCCTGGGTTGCTGTTAAGGAACTCAAGTCAAGTTACCATACTAGGGGATCCGCGTTAAGAGTTACATATACCCATTATGGTATTTCAAATAAGTTCCTGAACAGCAACCCAGGATCTTGACCATCATGGCAGATGTCTACACGAAGACCCACGATGCAGTCATTGCCATCTCAGCACTAGGCCTGTTGCATGCAGGCCATGGGATTCCCGAGGATTTGGTGCGACCCTTCGTGGCCGCCACTATGGACACAATCAAAAAGCACTGCCCTGACCAGATGCTGCACCAAGGGATCTGGTGGACCTTGGATTTGATCGGCCGCATCTTCATCCGCACCCTTTCTGAGGGCTCAACGCCCGTTATGCTGGCCATCAACCGGAACAGCGCCGGCGCGCTCCAGAAGGCAGTGGCTTCTTCCCCCCGGGGCGAGCGCGAGCTCTTGCTGCTAAGGGTGCAGGTTGGGACAGAGGCTATCTCGCCGCTGATGTGGTCCATCGAGAAGGGTGCCTTGGAGTCAGCAAAGGCCATGTTGGAAGATTTGCTGACCATGCGTGCAGACCGATCGCGGTACTACTATGGCATGGAGGCACTCTGGACACGGCACCCGGACATCATTACCTTGCTTTGCAACAAGGCACCCAGTCTGCTGACGTCAGTATTGGATGGTCTTGTGTGGAGGTCAAAGAGTGCCAAGAACGGCGTGAGGCGGGTGAACTACTACATCGGCTCGATGATGGTTGGCCTCGAAGGAGAGCTCACGAACTCTTTGCTTGATCTAATGCAGCACGGAGACCCGGCCGTCGTTTGCCATCCTTCCGCCGTTTTCATGGCCGACCTCCTCTGGGCAAAACTCTGCTGCCTGGCATGGGTGCTCCTGGGTTGCTGTTAAGGAACTTTGAATATTTAATATATAATCAATCAGGAAACCCTCTTCTGTACTATATACCCAGATCACAGTAACTTAATTTGAGTTCCTGGATGGCAACCCAGGCTCACAAAGCTCTGGTTCTGCGTGACGCTGATTGCCTTCGCCATCGGCCTGCAGAACGGGGTGCTGACCAATGAGACAAACCCCTCGGGCCCCGAGCGCTTCATGAAGATCGGCTGCCGTGCTTTCGTGTACATCTGCAGCATGGGACAGCTGCTCTACAAGCACTCCACACAGATTTGGAGGGCCCTCCGTCAGAGGCAAACGCAGCGCTTCGTCTGGCGTTGCCACTTGCCCAACTACTTGATGCAGTCCCGGCAGGAGTCCATGGAGCTGGTCTTGTTGATCCTGCTGTTTGTCATGCTGTGCATGGAGCCCGTCTTGCACTGCTTGCAGGTTAGTGACCTCTGGGCCAGGAGCTCAGGCCATGCTGCAGGACATGCCATGCCAGTGACCACCACAGGTGCCCTTCATTTCCCTACCTCCCGCTTTCCTTGCACTCCGAGGTCACGGACTGCTGCCAGAATGGCGACTGGTACTGCGGGCTTCGTGAGGCCTACAGCACCATTGCTTGCTTCCCCATGCTGCTCTACTTCCTCCTTGCATCGGAACTGGTGCACCTCAACGTGCAGCTCTCTGTGTTCAGCGTCGTGTGCGCCAGCCTCTGGTGGGAGTTCATCCTCTACATGGGCGTCCTCGGCTTTCTGACCGCAACCTTCGCCTCTGCTGTGGCATGCCTGCCCCAATTGGGTGATGACGATGCAATTCAACAAGAGGGCTTCTTCAATTGGCCCGCGGCCTTCGAGTCCATGCTGTCCATGGCCCTCAACGTCTATGGTGGCGACAACTACGAAGAGATCGCCAATGCCTCGGAGCCCTTGCTTAAATGGTTTATCATTGCCTTCGCTGCTTGCTGGCATGTCTACCTCATGAACCTCATGGTAGCCCAGCTCTGCCAGCGCTACAATGCAATCTTCTTCAACGCCCGCGGCCATGCCAGGCTGATCCGCGGGAAGCTTATTTATGAGACGGCCATGCCACTGATCTCCAAGAAGCGTTGGGCGGCCTTTGTGAAAACCCTCCACCTCGGCGATGCCTGCGAGCTGGACGAGGGCGACAACGGTCCACGTGGTGCCGTGCCGACCTTTGAGCCACCCTACGAGTACCAGAACAGCCCCCACATCGAGCTGGACCGTGTCTACCGCTATGGCGGCCTTGCGAACTCCTCCCTGCCCTGGCCACAGCTTGCCCTGGCTGTGGACGACAGCGCCATGGGGCGCTTGGAGAAAATGACCAGGACAAAATTCGAGGAGATGGACAGTCTGATGCTTGACATGGCTGTCAAGCTGGGTGTGCGCAATGCCAGCTTGTTGGGCTCCAGGGACGCCTCTGAGTTGCAGTCCAAGATGTCTCACGACAAGGCCAGCAGCAAGGGGGAGCCGGCGGAGCCTGAAGAAGTGACAGATGTGCTGGACATGATGGAGATGCTCCCCAATAATGACGAGGATGGCAAGGTCGTCGAGGAGGAACAGGCGGATTAAGATGACCAGAAACGCGACTGACAACAGTCGAATTCAATCTCAACTGTTCTAACTATTTGAAGCTGAACTCGTCACGACATGACGCAAGTCACCCAACTGCAACTGCAGTGTAGCATTCTGCTTTGGTAGCATTGTGCAATGTGGGCGGTGTTGTTGCCTTGACGGTGCAGTCATGGTTCGGGCGGGAAGCCGTCCCCGGACGTTTCAGCTCCACATGGGAATTAACTTCTGTGTACCAATTTTGGTCCTTCAAAGGTCCGCTCACCATGCCGTGGGCACAATCCCCCGGGCCTTTGTTGTGTCATTCTTGGGTGGGCATAGAGCCCCGCAGCTGCACATACTGTGTTTGCAATTGCCAAAGGAGCGCTCGCAAGCATGCCAGAATTCCTAATCAAGGAATGGGAAAGAATGGAAACGGCCACAGTATTGGGGGCATATCTAAAATGGACTGGTACGGTCTACTATGGTGATCATCTCGTCCATTCCATACGAACCACCAGAGCTGGGTCGAGCAGGCAGGCCATGGCAGATTATCAGATGAGCTACTGTCTACATTAGCCTTATTTAGGGATCCTTATTACTCCTAACAATGGAAAACCAACTGGAATCGAACGTGGAAAATGACATGGAAGCTGGGATTATGTATGGTTATGGGGATGTATATATATATATATGTATACATATCTATATATATATATATGTATATATATAAGAGTTACTGTCTATATCAGCCTTATTTATGGATCCTTAACGGTGGACATAGGGTTCCTTCTTGTAGTTTAGTGTGGTCCCTAGTACCGTCTCTAATAAGGAACCCATGTCTATTAAATTATGTAGGACATATTGACTGTAGCTCAAATGGATCGGAGTTCCTTCTGGAGGTTGCACCAAGTAAGGACCCTAGCATTGCCACTCAGAAATACCCAAGGGGTCCCTTTAAAGGGTTATAAGCAGTTGTAGAGATTATTTCGGGATATAGACTGGCATACAGCGTTCTACATGTAAGGTTTTGGGTTCAGGGTAGTGCCATGTTTGTTTCCCTTCGCTTTGAATGCGAGCCTGTTCCAGGCAGTGAAGTTTTCAGGCTTCATGGTCAGGGGAGACCATCGTTTTCCAATTCACTGATTCCTGCTTCCTCAGCGAGGTCGCTGAGATCCATCCATATGAGAACGGGACCGGGTTCCCAAGCAAAAGCAGCCACGATGCTTTGGCATCTGGCGAGGCCTGTCAGCTGTCACTGTTTTGCGGACCGGACACGCCCATACTATTGACTGTAAACGGGGGGCATCAGTAGAGGCACAGGATAGACTGTCTGCGGTCCGGTCGCAGAAGTGATTTAAAGGTGTGAAGATCCAGCTGAAACATGCTGTAATCGAAAGACGACGACGTGTTTGCTGGAAGGGCCATAGCTCGGAGAGTTAGTGCCCAAGTTTCGAGCAACCTTGCTGGCTAAAGTGAGCCATCTTAGCACGTCAATCATGATTCCACAGGACGCAGCAAGAGGTTGCCTGAGACCTATTCATCACTATTCATCAAGGTGCTGGATCAACCACAGATGCGCACCCGCCTAAGGCAGATGCGTGAGATGTGGTGAACAGATGAGAGCTGCACAGGGGAATCAGAAGATGGCTTCAGGCTTGAACACAGCCTTAACCAACATGTCAGCCGTCGAATTCGACGTTTTCATCTTTGAAGATGGCGTAGGCAGAGGCCCGGGGTTCATGTGCTAAGAGAAGCATATAGTTTACTTGTATGGGTGACCCAAGCGACATCCCAGCAAGAGTGTGACTGGACTGGCCTCTGAAATTCTCGGAAACCGATTCTGTGCAGCTGCACCACCGGGTCAAGTACATGGATTCTGCACCCTGCTTGTCATGTCTACATGTATACCCTAAACCACGGACAAAATCCTTAACCCTAGCGGATAGAGTGACATTCGGTCCAGCTGCACACCTCGCATCTTCGACTTCAGACACGGAACAAGGCGGCATCAAAGACCAGAAAAGGCTGCACACGCTTGTATGTCAGGCTATAGTCTGAACTCCTTAGCGGGAGTTATACCGGCAATATACAGGGGGGTATCGTAGGGGCTATGAAGGGGGATACTACTCTATGAGTTTAGACTGAGGAGCATAAGCTGAGAGTTGTTTTTGGTGGCTGTATAGGTTGTTCATAACGAAAAGTTGTTCATAACGTGGTGGGGGGCATACACAGGACGTCGATTACTTGTTTTTTCAAGCCAGCAGTTGTTGCATGACATTCAGGGATGGCCAGCGGCGCGCGCAGCCTCTTGCAAGCTCCGCGTGCTGTCCTGCAGAAGACCTCCGCGCCCCCGCCAGCTCCTCCTGCCACTTAGCATTGCAGGCAGAATCCTTGCTCATGTTGCTGTCTTGCTTCTGGTCCCACTTCGGCATACTTCCGCAGCTGGCTTTCCGGCAAATTTGAGGTTCCTCCATGTGGCCAGATGATCCCAGTTTACGCGAAGGCCTGTGCCGCAGACTCAGATGCATCTTCAGTCTGACCGAAAGGTCGTTCCATGCTCTGCTAGTTCGGCACATTTTTGTGCAACCATAGCGCGCCGTGAAACAGTTTTCCACATCTAGGCATGCTGTGTGATCAGGCTCCAAGCCTGCTGGAACCCAAAGCTTCCCCCGAGCCCTTGTTATTGTCATTACCGCTATTATTACGATTGTAGTAATGATAATCACAGTAGTTGCTACTCTTTTTCCTATGCGCTTTCCTGCAGAAGGCTTCCATGCCTCCGCCAATCTCCGAGCCGGCGCCGGGAGTCCATCGCTGCTTGGAGTGAGATACAAAAATCGAACCTTCGTTATCCTTATGTGGGTTATTCTCAAAACTGTGGGCCTCTTTTGGCTATAGATTATATTATAGCACCTAATGTTTCGGGGTACCAAAATGCAACCCTAATTCTGGGAACTACCCATGTACACCTGATTTCGTTGCACATGTGTGGAGGGGGCCAGCCAAGCGCCAGGGGCCAGGAACTGCAAGGCATTTATGGGCCTTATCCTTATACACCGTACTCGACCCTACTGCTTGAACCCTGCAGGACAACGCTCAAGTCAAAGAAAGCCTTTCAGGGGTTTAGGGTTTAGGGGTAGCAGCTTAGAGTCTAAGCAGTGCATCATGAGCATTTGTCTGACTTTATCCCTGGAAGGTCCTTGCAGAAATTGAGAAGGAGAGAACCTTGCAAATCCCCCTGTTCTGAGACATTCCCATATGAGTGGTCCTCGAAATTATCCATCTAGTCCCCAAATAAGGACGCCAAAGCCTCGTTTTATCCCTGTATATCCCTCGGGTACAGAAGGGCCCACCTTTCGCAAACTTCCCATATGCTCTAAAGCAAAGTGGGGCATAGGGGCTTTTCTAAATTTGGCTTATTCAAGGTGCCTGAATTGGGTGTGCCAACAAAAGAGAGGCCCTTTCCTAGATTTCACCTAGTTTGGTAACATGAACCGAGCAACTCTCACGTGGCTCCACATCTTCGCAGGAGCTCTGGATGCGTTGTTGCGACCCTAAACCTTAAGCCCCTCAGAGCGATGATGCCTGAACCGTTCCGAGATAGTTTGCCATACTGTCAGTGCAGAGGTGCCCACATGGGCTGCCGTGTCAATTTAGGCGGATAATGGAAAATAACATGGAAACTAATATTTCTATATATATATATAGAGTATATTGGGGTTATAGAGGGAGAATGGAAAAGAAGATGGAAACTCATATATACATATAGTATGTTGGGGTTATATAGGGATAATGGAAAAGAAAATGGACACCACTATATAGTATATTAGGAGTCCTTTTGCGCCTAGGCCCTCCGGATGAACACGAACCGAGCGAGAGATGTGGCATTGTGCTTGCTGGCACTGGAGGATGCACACGCTAGCTGACGAAGTTCGTCGACAAGATGGAGAAACAGTACAAGTAGCCCCTGAGATTCTGCAAGTCCTTGCAAAAACTCAAGTGCTCCTGATACTGCTCTCTGCTGTTTTCGTTGCCCCCTTCCTGAACTTGCCGTGGCCACGCCATAATGCACCCGCAATGGCGCTGAGGCTTCCGGCTAAACATGTTCTGCTCCATCCTTGAGCACTCCTGGTTACTCAATGGCAACGGCCAGCGTCCGACGCTTGGCAAATTCAGCTTGAGATCAGTGTGATTCATTGTCATCGGGCTTCGAGGGACTGTGCTGAAAAGCAGCCACAGGTTCCTGACTGGCACTGCCTTGATGGAGCGACTATACTATAGTATACTATATTATTCGTTTAATATAGTATCATCTTGTATCAACGCCGCAGGCAACCTGCAGGCAAGGTGCGACCGGATTTGCTTCCCACTTCCCAGAAGATTTGATTCATTTAGGGTTTAGGGTTTTTTGTTTCCTTTGAAATATGCCATTCCACAAAGCCCCCAGCTCAACATCATTTAGATAGAGCAGGCCTCCGGTATTAAGCCCCAGGGAAGGCATACTGTACAAAAACATGCGGGAGGGACAAGCCCTCTAGCCAGACACATTGACTGCACACCTAGGCTACTGTGAAGGGTTACCGTGTGGAGAGCTCATATTTCGGGCAGACCCTCTCATGAAGAATGTGTCGAAGATGGCGCCCACTGTGGATAAAGGGCTGTTCCATGCCTTAGGCCGTGTGTTCTCCGGCGGCATCGCCACCGCCCAGAAGGTTCGAAGTCAGGGCCCGTCCTACAAGCCAGACAGCGAGGAGGACCTGCATGTGAAGAACGTGCAGCTAACCGTGCTGATGAGGGGGCGCGCCAGCGATCAGATGCAGGATGTGCCATGCGGCAACACGGTGGCACTGGTGGGTGATTGCAGACTGCGGTGAGCTTCACGTTGAGATTTGCCTGAAGGACTTGAAGGACGAGTATGCCCAGTGCGACTTCATCGTGTCCGACCCCGTGGTGTCTTACCGTGAGACTGTGAGCGAGACTTCCAGCGTGACGTGCCTGGCCAAGTCACCCAACAAGCACAACCGCATCTACTTGCAAGCGGAGCCCATGGACGAGGAGCTCAACAAGGCCATCGAGGATGGCGCTGCTGGCCCCAAGGCCGACACCAAGTATGGTTCCCAGTGGGCCACAAGGGTTGGTCCTCAGTGCAAGGGGAACATAGTTAAGGACGTGACCCTGCACCGCTCCGGACAGATGAGCTGTAGTCTGAACTCCTAGTATCCCCGTCAATAACCCCTAAAATTCTCCCCTATATACTCCACTATATAAGCTCTTTAAGGAGTTTAGACCCTAAACCCTAAACCCTATAACGGCCCCTTTAAAGAGTTTAGACTATCGCTCAGATCATGCTTCCCACCCGTCAGCAAGGCCCACCTTGGAGGGGTCTGTGTTGAAAACCAGACCAGGGTCGCAAGATGGAGGCGTACATCCCACCCATACTAACAATAATCGTGCTAATAGGTTTAGGGTTTAGGATTTATGGTATGGGGTTTAGGGTTTAGGGTTTGGGATAGTACTAATAGAAATAGTAATCTTAGCAGTAATAATAGTAACAAGAGTAATAATGATAACAATAGTCATAATGGTCATTAATAATAAAAGTAGTCATAAATACTAGTACTAATAGTAAAAACAGTATACTAGTAACAATAATACTAATAATACTTGTAAAATAGTTATAACGGTAATAATACAGAAGAGCCTCAATGTGGGGACGTGTGAACGCACGGAGGTCAGTTGAAAAACGGTTGTGTGCTCCGCACCAATTCTGTGATACTGTTGATACCAAAAATCCTGTATGACCTTAATATACCTAAACTCTAGCCCCTAAACCGTCATTCCCAAGGTAAAAGGTACTCAGGGTCACGCAGGATTTTTAGTATCCACCGTAGTCTCCTACAACGCAGTGGAGGCTTTCGTCACGCATTTCAGCAATGCGTGGGAAGTGGCCAGTCTGTTGTCAAATTACCATCAGCGTTTGCAATGTAGCAGCCCATTTTTGGATCAGACTGTTGGGGCTTTTGTTAGCACGCTGTGCGTAGAGCAGCCATGCCGAACTTCACGGTG